>JANHZU010000752.1:109518-120114 GCA_032468055.1 Acrochordus granulatus
ACTAAGGGCGTGCAATTTATGCTCTGTCAACAAGATTAAAACAGCTTTATTCACCATAATGAATAAAAGAAAAATGTCTAAAGTAGACATATGAATCCATGGTACCAATTTAAACATAAATCCACCCCATGGATTTCAATGTAAATCCATGCTATAGATTTAAATATAAATATGCCAACCTAGAAATATAGCTGAAACAATTCTGCAAACTTCAGACAAGGTCAATAGGGCAGATGATGTCTAAGATTTTATCTAGAGAAATACAACTGTTGTATTCATAACTATCCTTTCCAAATAGATCTGATGCTTGTCCTTCTTGTCCAAGAGGAGCCTTGTAAGCACTGAATGCTCCAAAATGAGCTCTGTTCATGGTGCTGATATGACACGTAAAGAGGAGAAGTGAATCAATAAGGAAGCATCAGACCAAATGAATGACGTGTTCTTTCCCTGTAATTCCCCTAAATATAGAAGAAGGGAAATGGGACCATCCAGCTCTTTAGAACCATCATGTCCAGTATCTTCAACTACCAAAGCCAACAGGAAGAGACACTGAATCAAAGGGTCTCCATGGTGCTTTGGTCTGATTTGTCTCTTTCCTATAGTATATCCATTACTCTGAATACATGCATAAACACACCCACATATATTTCTGTATGGATGTTTCTATCTGTGGCACATGTAGGTGGAATGCTAGCCAGGGCATTTTTGCATTTCTTCCAAACAACTGAATGGAAACACTAATCTTCCATGCACTAAATACAAAGGTAGAATCTTCCTTGAATTACTTTATTTCAGGATGCAGCATCCCCAAGAAATACCAAAGTTTGGACTCCTATACCAACAGAATAATCTCTGTCCCTTCCCAAAAAAATTCCCTCCCTAATAAAAGAACAAAAATATACTTGTACTCTGTTCAGTTTTATCACACATTCATGCATGCTAAAGTTATATGGACATTAGATTTTTATGAAGAAAGATTTCTAAATGCACACTACTCCTGTCTTCTTGATACTCCAACCTAAACTGATCCAAGTGTTACCACCAATTTTGTTGCTCAGAATAAAGAATGAAATTTATGAATCCAAGTTTTTGCCATTTCCACAGTAATGAATGTCCATCTCCTTGCCAAGTATATAGATAAACAAAAAATAGTTATGGGAGGAGAGAGACAAAGAAATACAGATGGTTCTGGACAGCTTTGCAATCAACCTCCCAGGGGGATCTCAAAAGTTGAGGAGTTTAGAATTATCCCGTTGCTCCTTCCAAACCTGTCAAACCTGTTCATCCCAGTTCCTTGTCTCTTTGTACATCTGATTAAGGCAAAATAATAAGCAGTTATTTCAAGTATTTCCTCGGTACGCTTGCAAAGACACTGGTTTTCTGACAAGCTCAAATAGGTAATCAGAAGTGCAGAAAGGCAGGATATTTCCCCCAAATGGAAGTGGGGAGGTTGTTGACGCAGAGAAGGGATTAATTGCTGGACCACAATCAGCAGCTAACTGATCTATAAAAAAAACACTGCGTTATGAGCTTTTAATGTAATTTATGCTTTTGGGTTTTTAAAAGTCTCTCTGTATGTGTGTGTGTGTAAATTAAATTTGTTTTCATCAGAATTCTACCAAAAATATTTGATTCTAGTGCTTGAAATTTCAAACAACTGCTCATTGATAGAATGAATGGAACTATGTTCATGCTCCGGTTACCTCCTAAATGGAATACTGTAAAGCACTCTCCGTGGAGCTGCTCTTGAAGAGTATGCAGAAGCTTCAGCTGGTGCAAATTGTGAAGGCAGGGGCAGATAGAACAAACACCTTGCATCTTTGCTCTGCAAGCTGCATTGGTTACTACTATTGGATCTAATTCAGGGTGCTGGGGTTGACCTTCAAAACCTTCACACCATGGGGCCAGGTTACCTGAGAGACACCTCTCTTCATTTACATCTACCCATCCCTTTAAATCAAGTGGGAGAGGCATGCATGTGTCTTGTCCATGAAGGAATCCTTATGGATGGGACCTTGGAGGCAAGCCTTTTCTGTCATGGTTACCTCTGGAACATTATCCTACTTGATATGAGGCTAGACCCATCCCTTGTGACCTTCCAGATAGCCCTTAAAACTTGGGTTTTTCAGCAACCTTAGGGATCCCACTGGAATAGGGAGACTGTGTGCTGGATACTTGATATGTACATTACATACACAGTTTCATGATCTTGTGTTATATATATTCTTTGCTTTTAACTGGCTTTATAGAATGTTTTAATTGCTGGTTTTATTGTATACCATCCACAGTTACTTGGTATGAGATGAGCAGTCATATAAATTTATTAATAAGGTCAATAGATGTTGTTTATATTAGGAGTTAAGAGGGAAGATCTATAAGATGGTGGTGAGACCAGCAATGCTGTATGGCCTGGAGACAGTGGAGACAAGAGGCGGAGCTGGAGGTGGCAGAGCTGAAGATGCTGCGATTCTCGTTGGGGGTGTTGCTCATCAGAACAACTGATGGGTGACAAAGTTGCTCATCAGAAATGAGCATTTTAGAGGGACAGCACAGGTGGGAAAGTTTGGTGATAAAGTGAGAGAGGTGAAACTTAGATGGTTTGGGCATGTGTTGTGGAAGGATAAAGAGTATGTTCAGAAGAGGTTGTTGAGGATGGTGCTACCAGGTAGAAGGAGAAGAGGAAGGCCCAGGAGGAGATACATGGATGCCATGAGAGAGAACATTCAGGAGGTCAGCAGCTCAAGTTTGAGACCCAGGTGCTGTGTAACGGGGTGAGCTCCTGTTATTCGCCCCAGCTTCTGCCAACTTAGCAATTTGAAAGCATGTAAAAATGCAAGTAGATAAATAGGTACCGCCTAAACTGGTGGGAAGATAACAGTGTTTCATGCACCTCAGCATATAGTCATGCTGGCCACATGACCACGAAGCATCTTTGGACAATAGTGACTCTTCGGCTATGCAACTGAGATGAGTATGATCTGCTAGTGTTGGACACCTCACCTTTTTTTTTTAATATTAGAAGTTTGGCTGAATCCCAATTAACAAATTTTAGATGTGGGGTTTGGAACTTATATATGATGAAGCAAAGTTTTGAACCATTGCTATTGGGACTATAGATATAGGCCTCATAGGTAGTCCTTGATTTACAAACATTTGTTTACTGACTGTTCAAAGTTAAGACATCTTTTGAAAAAAAAATGGCTTATGATCAGTCCTTATGAGTGTCACACTGTCCCTGCAATCACATGATTGCAATTTAGGTGCATGACAACTGGCATGTATTTCGAGCCTCTTAGAGTCATATGACTGCCACTTTCAACATTCCCAAGGGATGTCCAACAAGCAAAGTCAATGAGGGAAGCTGGAGTAATTTAATCATTACATGATTCACTTCAAGACTATGACAAAAAAGGTCATAAAATCATTTAATAACCACATTGCTTAAAAATGGAATTTCTGGCCCCAAGTATGATCATATGTTGAGGACAACCTATATTTCTCTTTAAGATCAGGAGTAATTTATACTGATTTCTAGGTAGGTAGGTAGGTAGGTAGGTAGGTAGGTAAGTAGATGATAGATAGGTAGATAGATAGGTAGATAGATAGATAGATAGATAGATAGATGATAGGTAGGTAGGAAGGTAGATAGATAGGTAGATAGATAGATGGACAGACAGACACAGACACACTTATCCATCTGCTGCCTTAAGAGAGAGCTCTGAATCACAAAACTGCACTGAAAATCAGCCTTAGTGATTTGAAGAACCGCCTTTTCCCAATTGGATCTACCCAACCCACTAGAGCAGGGAGGCAAGGGATGCTGCGGGTCCCCTCTCCTAAGAAGGTCCATCTAGTGGGACCAAGAAGAAGCGCTTTCTCTGTGGTGGCACCCTCTCTATGGGACTCCATCCCTGCAGAGATAAACTAGCCCCTTCTTTAACACTCTTTCACCAGGACCTGAAAACATATTTTTGTCAGTGGTCCTGGGACCCCAGAGAGAAATGGATCCTATAAAATGGCTGGTCTGACTGTTGTTGCCAGGGGGAGATGGATTTTGTATTGGGATTTTATTTTTATTAGCACCCAGAGTCACTGGGAGTGCCAAATTAGGATATGGCATGGCTTGATACCAGACTATTTATAATTATTCTTCTGGGAGTGGATAAAAAAGCCCATGAGAGCAATGAAAGAGAATATTAAAAGTTCTCCATACTTAGGATACAGAATAGAAGGATTATTTTTCAGAGCTGGTATTCCGGGTCATCAGCCTATTTGTATATTTATTTATTTGCACTGAATGGAATGTGAATGGTTGTGTTATCAATGACTTGCTATTCTGCTTGGGGGGCAAATATTTAAATCTATTTTAGTGGCAGTTAGTACCAAAACACAAACTGCAAAATGAGACAATTATGTTTCACGTTAAAATCCCAATCTTCCTAGAGGTAATGAAGAAAAAGTATAAATTTTAATGACATTAATAATTGACTGAGCCACAAAGTGTTCCAGAAAATCTATTCCTGAATGAAAAAAGAAGTTGATGATTAAACTTTAATAATCTTGGGGACAATGAAGTGGATGAAAAACGTGTTGATTTATATGCAGTATTCACAGCAGGGTTAGTGCTTAAACAACATGAGATGAGTTCCCCACACTTGTTTCTGTGGGTTTTTAAAGGAGCAAGCTATTTACTTAAAGATGAGGAATAGTTAGCACAGTTTGTCACACGTAAAGATCTTTGATGCTTACTCACTGAATAGTAAGGTAGGAAAAGAGTTAGACCTTTGCTGGGGCACAAGACTGTATAACTTGGAAGACCTGCTGCTGATTTCTCTTCCTACCTCTCTGACAAAGTGTCTGACTTTGTGAGCGATGGTGGGGAGCCTGGGGTCTTGCGCAGCCGGGAGGGGCTTCACATTAGGACAGGGGGCAGAACCAATGCAGAGAGGGCATCAGCATGACATTTTGGCAGGATACTTTGTACTGCTTAACGGCTCCTTACAATGGCAGAGATGGAATGAGCCATTCAGGATATTGACTGCAACTTTGTGCCCAGTGTTGGATTTCAAATTTAAGCATCTTTGAGGAACATACATAACCAAGGAAAGGCCACAATCTAAGAAAGTTCCATAGTCAAGAAAAGTTTATAAGTCAAAGTCCTTTCTGGGTTATTCTTACTAATATAAAGGTTTGTTTGTTTTCCTGTTATTCAATCAGGATTCTGCCTTTCTAGCTATTGAATCCATTACTGGTTGTCCACTGTTTCCTGGAATTGATTGATTTGTATCTCACCTTTATTATTTTTACAAATAACTCAAAGCAGCTAATGCGTTCAACACACCATCTCCTATTTTCCTCACCCTGTGAGGTGATTTGGGCTGAGAGAGAAGACTGGCCCAAGGTCACCCAGCTGGCTTTCACGCTAAGGCGAGACTAGAACTCATCGTCTTGTGCTGTTTAGTTGACTTCTTTATGACGTCATGTCATGCTTCTCAACGACTCAGTCATATTCTCTCCCATCTTTCTCTTCTCAAGGCAAAACATTCAATATCTTTTCATAGGACTTAAGTTCTATCCCTTGAGCAGCCTTATTGACATTCTCCAGAACATGTTTGGTTTCCCTAAAGTGGACACAGTCCTTGAGGTAGGTCTGCCCGAAACAGGTTAAAGAAGAATGATTGCTTTCCCTGATTCAAAAATCCTATTTGGGTTGATTTGCAGCTGTATTGGAGGCTGCCTCACATTGCTGATGCATCCTCAGTTTGCAATCACCTATTTTTCTAAGTTCTTTTTCAAAAGAAATATTACCAAGCTGATTATCTCTCATTCTATAACTGTACAGTTTAGAACTTGCTCCTGTTAAATTTCCTTCTGTCATTTCCAGCCCATTTTGTAATCTGTTATGAATTTCTTTGTTTTTCCACTTGCAATTCCACTCAATTTTGCATCATCTGCTAATATCAGGGATTATTTCTACTAATTCATCCATATAATTAACAAATTATTTTAAAAACCCTTCTCAGCTGGGGGCAGACTACAACACACGGGAAGCCTCCCCGACAGACTTTGTAGCAGCTTGTGAGACCATTCTAACAAACACTAATGCAAGTGAAGATTCCAAACACCTGGCCAGACAGAAGCTTCCTCTGTACTCACCATCTACCATCTGGTGAATACACTTACGCCCGCTCAGAGACATGCGATGCAAACACTCAGGAGGCAAAAAGATATTGTTATTGTGCCAGCTGACAAAGGAAGGTTCACTATGGTAATGGACTGCGAAGAATATGACACCAAAGCACTCAGCTTGTAAATAAGCAGAACTTTTTTATTTATTGGCAAGCAAGGACCACGAAAGTCAATTTTCCCATTTGAATTCATATATACGACAGCTGAAGCAAGAGGCTGTCATCTCTGAAGAGGAGTGGGATTCCATGTGCCCAACAGAGTCCCTAGATTCTACGGGCTACCTAAGATCCATAAAATGAGTGTGCCATTGAGACCAATAGTAGCTTTAAAAGGTAGCTCATTTTATAACCTGGCTACATTCTTGGTGGGAAAACTGCACTTTCTTCCAAAAACTTCAAAGATTGCTATTATTTCTGATGTGCATTTCCTGTCAGAGTTATATGGACAGAGAATTTTCCCAGATAAGGTGATAGTTTCATCTGATGTGACTTCCCGTTTCATGTCAGTTCCATTGGAAGCCTTGAGGGCCAACCTGGAGGAGCTATACAATGAAACCACCAATCATCTCATCAAGACACATACAGTATAATGGAATGACTCTGATTTTGCCAAAAGACTTTTTTTTTACTTTTAGGGAAATGATATATGAGCAAATAAAGAGAACTCCTATAGGCTCACCTACCTTGGGCATCATTGAGGAACTGGTGCTGCAGGAACTTGAGGCATGAGTATTCAAGGCATACCAACCCACATTTTGTTGTTGATATGTGGATGACATTTTTGGAATTATAAAGAAAACAGATGTATGGAGGTTCCATGAGATGCTGAACACCATGTTCTCTGCCATATAATTCACCATGGAGGAGGAGTTCGACAATAAACTCCCCTTTTTGGACATACTCATCCACAGACAGACAGATGGGTCAATAAAACTACAGTGTTCTTCCAAGCCACCAATACAGTACAGATTTATAACTTTTACAGTGACCATCCATTGACCACAAAAAATAGTTGTGTGAGAACACTATATGGGAGACTACACACACACTGTAGCACACAGGTGGACAGGATGATTGAAGCATGTTACTTGCAGGACCAGTTGCAGCATAATGGATATCCCTGTGCCTGTATTAACAGATGCCTAAGCAGAGGGCAAGAAAGACTGCTGGGGGATGGCAACAAAGGAAAGACATTGTTTTGGTTTCCCCTCCCTTACATCACCAATGTGTCAGAGGCAACTGAACAACTCCTCTGAAATTTGAAATCAGAGTAGCCCATTGGCCCAATGAGACCCTCTGCAGCCAGATTATGCATTGTAAAGATTGCTTGGCCCCTGGAGAATAAACAGGGATCATTTATCAGATCCTATGTGCTAACTATTCCAGCAACTATACTGGCCAGACTAGGCAAAGGCTCAGTCTGAGGCTGCAGGAACATGAAGAAACTATATGCCAGTGTGATCCAAGATCCCTAATCACCACATACAGCCAAGAGCATAACCATTCCTTTGATTTTGCAGCAGTGACTGTTTTTGGCTGTGCAAACAGTAGAGTGGCACATGGGGTGATTGAGGTGTGCGAAATGGGCTTATCCTCGATTAATAGGCATATTGACCTCCCCCCAGCCTACCAAGTGCTTCTTAGAATTATCACCAAGCAGACAGCAAGGAGAGAGAGAAGAAAAGAAACACACACACACACACACACCCATCCTACCTTTCTCTCTGCAGTCGGGGATTTAACAAGCTGGAGAGAATAATGGTTTTACTTAAAGGGGCAATATCTACAGTATGTTGAAGGCTGACATGGAGAAAGGGAGTGATAACCAATCATAGGGAGGCACATGATCAGACAGCCTATTTAAGGCTTGAAATGCCAGCATTGTAAACTGTCATTTGTGGTTTTAATTCATTTTTATTGAGTAAATTTTATGCCTCTGAGGATGGGTTCGACTATGGACCCAAAAGCTGAGACCAACAAAACAACTTTACTAGTCCCAGTGGATGTTTACAGTCCTTCATTAAGAGATATCGCTCCTGGAATTCAGATATTTACATTCATCCATTAACAAAAATATTGAACAGTGTGGGACCAGATCTATACTTTGTCTTATCCCACCATATGTAATTTTCTATTTGAGAAGAAGCCCTTGCTCAGTACTCCTTGAGTTAATTAATTAAGTAGCCTTCTATAAATCTCCTAATTGCTGTGTTATGTTACATCTACAGCATTCACACAATTTATTAAATTACTGGCTTTTTTAAAAAAAAGGAGAGAGAGAAGGTTAGTACAGCAAGACTAATTCTTGATTATCCACGCAAGCATACCCATGCTGATTTTCTCTAATTATAACTTTATTTTCAAGGTGCTTATAGCTGGGTCTGTATAATTTGCTATAGAATTTTTGTTACTCCAGTGACAGACTGACTACCATCTAGTTTCATGGCTGTTTATTTTGCCCCCAAATATTTGTTGAATATTTGTTGTCTTGTAATTCGCCAACGTGTTAATCGTTCTCCAACATTTTCCACTTAAAAAATTAGCATCTGCTAGTTCCTTTGAATGCTTTTCACATGACCCTTGAAATACAATCTCTAACATGCATAGCTAAAATTGATCTATTTAAGCATTTCTGTCCTGCTCTTCAACATCAGAAGGGCTGTTGGTGAGGCTTATATACAGACTCTAAACAAGATCTGCCTCAATAGCTATAATTTAAATAATACAACAGAAAAAGATTTTAACCTACAGAAAAAGATTAAGGGAAGAAAAACGGAGGAAAAGCTATTTTCTCAAATGAAATTGTGGTTCTTTTCATGACCAGCTGGAGTAGCCACAATGCTGGAAGAGAAGGAAATAACCTAGCTGCTGAATAACTGCGCTGTTTTCTAACAAATGGAATGATCACCATCTCTTCCCTTCTTTCTCAATTATCAGGACAACTGTCCAAGGCAGGAGGAAAGCTGAAATGTTGAAATTAGTTTTGAATTGTTATGTAAACATAAGAGAGCAAGGTCTAACCCTCCTTAATGCCTTGAGGCTTATCTGATTTTTCCCAGAAAGGAGCTGCCAGTCTGAGTAAATCCTTGTGGAATAGGTATATTGCTATAAAATAGTTAATATAGAAATCTACACGTGTTAGTCTGGTTGTTTATGTCTGACACCAACTTTTTCTCCTCTGTTCACAAAATATATGCCCAACCCCATCCCATTCTCCCACTGAACCTATTTATATATATCTGGCAAAAAAAAATCAGTTTGTGGTAGATCCTGAATATCCATCTCATGGCTTAGGAAGGTACAATTTGACACATGTCAAGAGAAATTGTAAGAGTAGCTAGGAAAAAAAAAGATGTATTACAACTCTCTCCCACCTTTAAAAAAGATAAACAAGCCTTTTCTCCACTATCCTAAGTTCTGAAATGTGATAGACACATAACTCCACACAATTCAATTAAAAGGGGGGGAAAAACAGGTAAAATATTGTTACAGCAAATTATTTGGACTCAGGACATGAATTGAAGGATTGAAGAAAAAGGCAAGTCACTATTGAAAAGGGAAAGGGAATAGATTAATCAATTGAATATGGAGGGAAACAGAGAACTGAGTGAGACCAATTTATGCAGCTCTGTCTTTGGTGGTGTCTTGTTACAGTATGATAATCCAAGGAAAGGTGATTTCTATTTTACAGAACAACATTGGCCATACAATATGGACAAAGTGGATAACATTCAATATGGTGACTATGAAACATCAGAAAGGAAGATCTTATGTCCTAAGGAAAAACTGGCTGGGGCCACCAGTTACAGAGAATATCTACTAACTGTCCAAAGAGGGAACCCCACAATTTTCTTCTGCATCGTAACATGTAAAGCTACAAAATATGTTACTAAACATCTTCATGCTCTGCTTCCTCTCATCCAAGCAGAAAAACAAGGACATTCTATAGTGTCATGGTATGTGTTTTTATAGCATTAAATGTTAAGGAACAGAAGGAGGAAAGATGCTGTTTCCCTTTAGATATTGGAAGAAATTAAAATGCAAAGCTTTGTGGAAAAAAGCAGTGGAGGACGAGAGAGTAACATGTTAATTTAGAGGCTTAACTTCACTGTCAATTTCTTAGTCTATAATGCTGGTCCAGTACAATGTGATTAACAGTCCCTTGAAAATAATTTGTAAAGCAGTCACTGAGGCTTATTTGGGACTAAGTAGGAATTCAAAGTTTCATTAGACTATCTGCATAACTGACTGTGACTGAAGTCTTATGTATATTTTACTTGGGAATAAGTCTTGCTATGAGTAGACAGAGATTGCACTGCACTGTAGAACTTTCTTGGGGAGAGAGAGAGAGATAGAGAGAGAGAGAGAGAGAGAGAGAGAAAGAAAGAAAGAAAGAAAGAAAGAAAGA
>JANHZU010000752.1:153190-169749 GCA_032468055.1 Acrochordus granulatus
GTAACTTGGAATTAAAATTAAATGTACCAAGTTGGAAACTGGAGAAAAACGGTTGCTTCCAAGCTCTATTCCTGAGAACCACATAGGTAAGCAGATGAAAGCACTTGTTCATTGGTTGTCCTCTGGTCTGCCTAGCCAACACTTGACTCAGAATTTGCAAATAGTCATGGTACTATTTGTAACTTAAAGAAAATTAAATTAGGAACAGTTGATAATCAGAAATGCTGGATGTTTAGATTTTTAAAGGGACAGGACTTGTGAACTCATGGAAAGTGGAGTTGCTGTGTCAATGAACACCCATGAAGACACAGCCAGAGACAGCACTGAAGCAACTGCACAAGTCTTCAAAAAGACAAGTCTCTATCTTGTTTTAGCTGCTTGTTCTACAGTGATTTTGGGACAGGAGAAGAATTTGTGCTCTGGGGGTTTGCAGTGAAGAATGGAAGCTTCTGTTGGTGCAAACTTTGGCTCCTCTAACATCAATAGGTATTCAGCAGTCAGAATTGTGTTATGACTACATTGTATCATATGTACTGCTCGCAAATACATTTCCATATTTGATTAAAATAAATTTCATTATATTAATTCTCCAGCTTCATTATCTTCCTGAAATATTTGCCACTTAATTACTCAGTCAAATCTGCATTTCCCGACTCCCTGAGTGGCATGAGGCATACTTTTTAAAATACGTAACGTTTTTGTTTGATACACTCATTAAGGATTGAAGACTCTTATCTTTCATTCTTTGTTGAAAAATAAATTGAAACAGTGTGTCCAAAAGAACATCAAAGTTCTCCTCTATAAAAAATGTCAGGGGAGGAAAGTCTCTAAAAAGATTTCTCTGGCTTTAAAAAAAGTGTAAAGTGAAGATATTTCATTTGGTTTTGTTTACAAAAGAAATATGGCCCTGGTTTTTAAAGAGCTCTGTAATTCTCCCTGATTAAAGATTTCAACCAGCAGAACATCTCAAGGTAACTTTCTAGATGCTCCACTAGTGCAAAAAAAAAAAGAGTGAGAATTTAAGAGGATTGTTCAAATTCTATGTCTTTTGTGAGGGTTTTAGGACTCGGCAGATAATCCAAATCACAATCATTTGCTATCATACAAACTTAAGCATAATTTTAGACCTTAGATCAAGGATGTAGATTAATTTTGAGTGATATGTATCTAACACAATGAAACTTAATCTGTTTCACGGCTTCAGATACACTGTAAAACTGGTTTGAAGATGGATTATTCACATAGAAATAATAACAAGATCTTCACATGAAAGGCAAATAGGCAAAAATCTTGAAATTGAAATCTTGCTAGGTCATCTATAGATGATCGTATTTCTCATTTTGCAGAAAGTCATTCATATGATAGTTTAGTGTATCCAACTCACTAAATCAAGTTCTGTGATCAATATAGGTCATTCAATATTCCGCCAAGTTTATCTGCAGGTAATACTGTGCAAGAAAACATGGTTTTCAAGTGACTGAGTTCCCATGATATGCTCTTCCAAAACTGGACAAACCACATTGTATTTTAATAGTATTTGTGAATTCTATTCAGGAGCAAGTCAATTTAAGGACAAAAAAAAATATGTCCAGATTATAGAATAATAAAAATGTACCATTTGTCTCAAAACGTCATTCCCCTGAGCTGCTTCTTACATGTTATGGGAGAAAAATGCAAAGGAGTCCTCATGGGACAACCATGGTTCATATAAAAGTTATTTTTATCTTAGTACTAAGAACATCAATGACCCTGGGATTATTTTTCAGTTTTGATGAAGAAATGCAAGGAATAAAGCACAGAGAAATCATCATATGCATAAAAATAACTGAAATTGTATCAACTACAAATTACCTTCCTTAAACTGTCTTGCTTGCATTATACATTTTAATGCAGCATTTAGGAAACTTAAAACAATGTAAATGCATGTACTCTGTCACTTCTAAAAATGTGCCATATTATATGCCATAATTAGCAGTGACTTGGGAAATTAAGTAGACCCATTATTCCATGCATTTTTAGCAAATGCTTAACACATTTTTTTCCTTTCAGAAAATGTTCTATAAATTCTGAGCATTATTTAAAAGTAGAAAGGCCACACCATTGTATTCAACTTTTATTTTTAGCTTCTTTTTCTTTTTGTTCATAAAACTCATGTGAAATTTTAAGACAAGAAAGTACAGTCATTGTTTGGGAAAAGCAACGTCACGAGACTTCATGGCCGCCACCTTCTACTTCTTAAGTAGAGTCTGCTTCTTAAAACGTTGCTCTAATTGCTAAAGATTATGGGTATGCCATCTTATGGAACAGAATTTCCATGTGCAAAGACAAACCCCAGATTATTCAATTCGCCAGAATAAACAAAAAGAATGAGCCAATTACTAGTTATGCATCATATAATAAAGGATTCATATATTTTATTGGAGAATGTTGGAAAACAGCGTTGGATTAGACTGACCTGAGAACTGAATTCATGAAATTGGTCTTGCATTCTTTATGGGGGAAAAAAGCTTCTGTGTTTCTTGTTGTTGCTATCGTATCATGATTTTATGGTCATGTCTCTCCATATCCATTCAACAATCATTTCAAGCTATTTACAGGGAGGAAAAAAATAACAAACCTTGACAACCCAAGACAGAACACTTGTCAAAAACTCAATTTAATATCAAAAAATAACAACTATGCTGAATCCTAACACTTCAGTCTTCAAGAGAGACTAATCTTTTTTAGCAGACATTGAAGATATTGTTCTTCCCAATATCTAAACTTTTTAAGAGAAAAAGCAAACCTAGAAAAGTATTTTTCAGCGACTTAACTAACCTACTTACACACACAATGTGGGCAAAGAAAAGGAGCGTTGTGCCACAATTCCAACTGTGCCCTGTCGGAGATGTCATTAAACATATTACAATGTTCAGGGGAGCAGAGTTACAGCGCCAAATGAACATGTGCCAGTTTTAAAAAAATGTCTTTGAGGATTGAAACTATGTTCCCGGAAACACATCTACATTCTGCCTATAGATCTTTCTTTTCTGCCAACATGAGAGCCAGTGTGGGACAGGGTTACGTTTGCAGGACCAGGACCACAAATACCCAAGTTCAGATCCATGGGATCTATGGAAGCAATGTGATTTTGGGACAAACCCAGCTTATCACACATTTTGAGGATAAAACTTGAGGCAGAGATATTATTTTGAATTCCTGGAGATAAGAAGGTCTACAAATCATAAGCATTGGAGGAGAAAAAAGCAGAACCAAAAGATACCTTACTGTCAAGTTTGCATACCCTTTTTAATAAATTATTTGAAAATTGCTACTCTCTGCCTCAATCAAAACTATCTGAGTCAAAAGATGGAGGTGGGCTGAATTCCTCTACCATGAATTGATGAACCTTTCTCTGTCAAGAAAGTAAAATGCTTGGAATATTTCACACAAATGTTGGGAAATTTCCTCGAAATAACTAAGAACACAGAATATTGAGTGTTAGAATAAGCAGAAAGGCAGAGTACAAATTCTGTAATAAATAAAATGGAATTAAATGTTGGGTCCCTTTAATTAAAAAAAAAAACAATCAGTATTTTTCCTCATCCAAAGAAAGGGAAACTGGAAAGATCTACAATTTTACTCCTGAAGTACAACTTTAAAATGTTTACTCTTCTTCCACCTTTGGCAGATTGGGACACTGTGAAGACTGCATCAAATACATCATGTTGCGTTACCTACCACAATGGACAGGATAGCTTTCATACTGTTCTAGAAGCAGAAAAACTGGATATGGGAGAAATTCATATTGTTTCCTTTTTGCAGCCATTGAGATGAGGTTGAAGGACATCTCAACTGTTTCCAAGGCTAGAAAGGACTTTTGGGAATCCAAGAGAGAAGTATAGCCTGTGCTTTTCTATTTGGAAAAAGAACTCTATAGCAAAATCTCATGTGGTGTTTTTTTTTTTAAAAAAGTGGTGCCCAATGCATCCGGCATTGAAGATGTGCACATTATCTGGAGTGATTATTATTTGTTTGGAGGATGTAAATCCAGGTTCCTAAGATGTTTCCCCTCTCTTCCATTGTTCTGCCTACACTTTCCTCTCTCTTCTCTTTCTCTCTTTCTTTGTAATTTATTTGGAACACATTATTTTTTTGTTACCAAATTTCCTACCTACTGATATTTGTTTCCTAATGTGCTTTCTGGAGTTTCCATAGCAGCAGTACCTGGTTCATCATATCTGGACCAGGAGGTTGGCAGTTGGATTGCAAACCAACTGGGAAGATTTGTGCTGTATGGTAGTTTTGGAATGCAACAACCACCAGTCAGAAGCAGGGATAGGAAACATGGTTGCTAAGAAATCTTCATGCATGTGCCTTGGTGTTGAGTTCAGCGTCTCAGAGACTTTCTTCTTTTGAAGACAGTAACATTGTAGCTTTTATTTTTTAATAAAATATTTTAATTCTATACCATGTGATATCCAGAAGGACAAAAGGTACATTTGAAAACTTTGAAGAAAGGTACAATATGGTTCTGTTAATAATATTCCTTAACCACAAAATAGGATTGTCTGCACATAATGAATACTTCTAAATCTATTAGATACATCTTAAGGTAAGCCAATTTTTTTCCTGCACAAATTTTCCTCATGAACACCTACAATGTGATTTGATTTTTTTAAAATGTTTTTCATTGTTTTTGCAAAACAAAAATAGGTAGAGGTATGTCCAGGGAATATAATTTTATCAATAACTTTGCACCAAAAATATTCTGGCTTTAGCTTTATCATGTAATTGTCCGTACATCTACGTGATATTCCATATTTTGATCAAATAGTCCTGTTGTTTCTTCTGAGTCTGGCTTCTATATATATTTACATGCCTCTCATAAAAATGTGTAATGCATATGTATAAATTCTGTTTTCCTTCTTGAAAAAGTTGATCAAAATGAAACACTTTTTGAAAATAAATCACTCCTGCTGAATAATTCATCCATAGGCACAAAGTAAACAATATTTTGGATTCAGCTTAAAAAAATGTACTTTGGTGTGCAGAAGGCCTAACTGAACTCTTGTTTGAAATTTTCATGGGTTTGCATGCTCCAGAGCTCCTTTTTAGAATTCAGCCAAAAGTTCTGCGCAACTCTAATTAGAAAAATGAATAGGATTCATGTCCAAATTTGGTCATGAAACCATTTCCTACTCCTTTGGAAGTCTATTTTTGGAAGGACCCCTCCATATACCCCAACATCTATAAGTCTTACTCATTCTCAGTTTCTTTGCTCACCAAAATGATTTGAATTTACATACAGTAATTTTATTTCTTCCCTTTGTATAGCTGGATATCTAAATGCTCTTCCATGGCATATAATAAAATAAATAAGACAAAATAATAAACCAGAATCTTTAAATCATAATTTGGTAACACTATCTTGCTATAGCCTAGAGCCCTTTTATAACCTAATTATGGTCTAATCTAATTAAATGACAAATATTTATTTATAGTTATGTTTGATCTAAAATGTTTTAAGTCTTCTCCCACATTTATTTATTTTTTTAAAATTTTGTTATGGTTTGTTTTGTTTTATAGTTTGTTTCTTTTTTTCAGCTCCCACATGCAAACAAATTATTTCACTGCCTAACAGATTTCTGTCACATTTACTTGCATGTGCCCAGATTAGATGATTAAAAGATTAAAATCCCAAATATGGAAGGATTCTGAAAGCCAATGAGTCACAATATATTTTATACTACAGTAGCAGAACAAAGCTGGGGTTTCCTGACTTTGCTCATTATCAACAACTTTAGTTTGTACACAGACTTTTTCTCTATATGAAAAATTCTTTATGCATTTTTTCAGTTTGGGGTATGTCACCAATATCCATCTGTTGCCTTCCAAGTATCATCTATTAGGCTTCAATAATGGATAGAATAATGTATTTAGATTTGAAATACAAAGAGGGAAATTAGTCCTCATTACATAGTTTTGATTCCAAACCAAAAACCTCTTTCTCCCAAAACCCACAAATTTACACTGCAAGATGGCAGGAAATTATCTCTCTTATTAATTATCTGGGAATCGTCATGCACATTCATACGTTATGCAAACACACACAGGAATCCCAGGAACTAGAGAATTACTACCAAGATCCCAACCCTAACCCTAACCCTAACCCTACCCAACATTGACTCCCAATATTCACAATAAATTTCCTTTGAAAGTCAGTGTGAAACTGTGTATATGAGTCCAAGAGGGAAATTCTGGGTGTTAAAAAACATCCAGAAAAAAAAAAGCAAAGGCACATGAGAGATTCACAGGGCAAAAATGGTAGACGGGAAAACAGCAGAGAGAAAGATAAATTGCCAAGGTTTTATGTTATTCTCTCCCAAGGAAAGGAAAGAATTCAAAAGCAGTTTGTAATGCTATACAATAATCTGCCATTGACAGAGATTTTTAAAAAAAATCCCCTAAATATGCCCCTGGGAAGACGAGATTTTGTATCCATTAAATATCCCTGACCCTAATTTTAGCAGACTTGAAGTGCAACTAGTATTTATGACACAGGGAAAAATAAAAACAAAACCTGTTCAGTGTTTGTCATTTTGGCTGGGCTTTGATTGATTCCATTATGTATATATAGATATATTTCACAATCACAGCATGAACTGGTAGTTTATTCCAGGAAGAATTTGAGAATTGAATGTTCACACCTTTGTAATCCAGGAATAGGAGACGAACTCACTTTGAGTTCATGTTAATATCAACCAATTTAATTTATGCTGCCTGAATTAACATACCTCCTGAGCACAATTATCTTTTGGATTTTTCAAGCTTCTGAATTTTGCAGTGCAGTGCTGAAATCACAATTGCACTTAAAAAATGTGAAGAGTGAAGAAAACAGCATGCCTCCTTAAGAAGCACTGCATACAAAGATGAATATCACAAGGAAAAAGCAAACATTTCTGTACTTCTTAAAAATAAAAGTTTAAACTGATGCAGAAATGACATACAATGAGCTCAGATTTTTTTAAAAAAATGGAAGTTGAAGAAAACAACACCTATCGGATTCAATACCCAGAGCAAAATCAGTTCAGGGAGGAACACTTTAAAAAAGACATAGACAAAATCCTTTGCTCAAGTTTTTCCCTTGAAGAATCTTTTGTATTTCCTTGTTCAGATGATTTTACTGTGCACTGGAACAATGTGATGAAAGGAAAGGACATCCATCACATTCCAGGCAAACACCATTTTCTCAAGCAAGGCTGCTCGGAAAGGAGAAAAAATCATCTGCCAACACAGAGACGGTGTTGGCAAACAGTCCCCAAGGAGACGCAAGACCTCTTTAGACTCACACCAACGAATGTGACAACACTCATTCTGTACAATTTGGATTGTTTCCCTCTCACCATCTCTCCACACAGAAGAAGCAAACTGTGTGCTGTGACATATTTCAGCCACGATGCCCTTGTGGGGGATGTTGCAATGTAAGTGCCAAAGAGGAGACTTGCTGTCATGACATCGTAGAGCATTTTATCTTTTTAGTCTCATCCTGGGTAGGATTGAATCCCTAAGCCTTTTTGTTTTACTCTGTTGGACAAAACACTTTTTGTTTCAGTCACTTCTTTTTTTCTTGAGTTGTTTATTATTATTTTGTAATTATTATTGTATTATTATCATGTTCAAGGTCATGTTTTCTGCATTCAAGATGGAACTCATCTAGCCAAGAAGTTGAGATCGAAGGAGAATGAATGAACAGGATGAGCTGTTGACTCTCAAAGTTCAATGTGGTGGAAGCAAAATGAAATAAGCTTCCAGGTCATTCCTGCATTTGATACCAGCATTCAAGACACCAGAACAAACTAGGTAGAAACGGTTTCCCCTGCCAGTTGTGGCTGACTTTGGGGGCTGCTCCTCTCTGATTCACAGCCGAGGGAGCCAGCGTTGTCTGAAGACGCTTCTGTGGTCATGTGGCTGGCATGACTATATGCCGAGGTGCACAGAATGCTGTTATCTTTCCCACCAAGTTAGGCAGTAGCTGTTTATCTACTTGCATTTTTCCATGCTTTCAAACTGCTAGGTTGGCAGGAGCTGGGGTGAATAACATTATGTGGCAGCACTTGAACTCAGGCTGCCGACCTTCCAGCTGACAAGCCCAGTGTCTTAACCACTCACCACCTCATCCCCCAAGAACAAACTAGGCCATGTTTTATTATTTGGAAGCATGTCGAACTTTCAAGGTGTTTATCCTACTCAGCCACGAAGGTTAACTGAAGCCATGGCCACTTACTGTTTCCCTATCTCTCCTATCCTCTTTTAAGAGAGAGAATGTGAGGAAGCAGAATTATCTGCTGGCTCAATCTTGAAGAAAGAAAGAATGTAATGCAAATAAAAAACTGGACCCAGAGTAAGGATTTCACTGAATACCCACTGATTTTAGTTGAAATTTATTGTAGCTGAATCCAATCTAATGTAAATAAGCATCAATTGATTTTCCGTAATGACATTTTCAAAGAATTGTCTGGTGGAGATCAGCCAGTATTGAAATGGATCAGGCAAATGATTTGCTGAGCTTCAATATTCTCATTTTTGGTTGAGTCCAGCAGATGTAATTAGCTAATCTGATCAGCTGGTCATTTACTCAGTAGGCTGTCAATTAAGAAGGGGGGGCAGGAAGGGAAACACTAGAAATAACCACAAACAGTGATAACAAAGAAATTGTTAAAGAACAATGTGCCAATTCTTGCTGTTGACATTTTAAATAAGCCTAAGTGCCATCCATTTTCTCATTCTTCAGTGATTAGATCTTAAGAATGTCTGCAATCATGGCTTACTATGTAACATTTAGAAAATACAATTAAACAAGCTTTCCCTTCTTAGGTTTTCATCTGTTAAAACATATATTTGCTTCTCCTCACTCCCCGTAGCAAATAAACCAGTTATTAGGTTGCCTGTCTTCTTTCTTTTTAAAGGCCTTTCACAGAATTAATTTTTTTAACCAAATTGAACCCAAAGTTAAGTATCTATTTGTCACTGGAATTATTTATTTCCTTATCTATTCCAGGCCATAACGACAACTCATAGCACAAACTTGCTCATGAAGAGTGTTCTTTAACAACAACAACAACAAATCTCTTTTGTGGATCTCCAACCAAACAAAGCACATTCTTTGTATATTTATCATTGTAGGTCATTAGATTTGCATGTATGAAAGCACAGATCCACTTCGCACAGTGTACACAGTCAGTGACTGTGCTGAAGACTCTGTCAAGTTGATTTAGTATTCAGGTTGCAACTTTTAAATCATTTGGTTTAAATTAACCAAGTTTTGGTCCCTGACTAAGCTGCATGTTGGCAAGAGAAGGAAATGGAGTTCCCAGGCTCAGTCCTGGGAATGTGAACCACCTAGAGGATTCATCAGGAACCTGGCTGAGAGATAGTACTTGTAAGAAATGTAGGTGGCTGACACCATATATGGGAAAGGAGTTTCCACCTCATTTGAAGACTGAAGATACCTTCTCTTTAAAAAGCAGGCACCATCTACGTCAGCTGGACAAGAAACATTTGGGAACTGAAATCCCTGTTGACTTTGGGGGAAATGATGAGGTTCTAGGCAGATGGCTCCACCCTCACCTGGTATTCTGTCCTTCTTCTTTCTGTGAGGTCCTTGATGCTCTCTGTGCTTGGTTGTTTTCTTGTAGACATTTCATTACCCAACTCGGTAACATCATCAGAGAGCACCAAGAACCCCACAGTTCAACCCTAAGCTATAAATATTATCTTCTGTTGTTTCCTCTTTTTATTCCTTTCATCTTTCCCTCCCGTTAGCTTTGGCTAGTGTCATGCAAATCTATGTTTCTGGATGTATTTGCTCACTGTGCTTCGGGCCTTTGTGTGTTGAGCAAACCTATCTGACTGCAGATTGTCCCATAAGCCATGCCTAAACATGAGCTAACACATTTCTTTCTCGTACAAATGCAAGGACAGAGTCACAGTCACCTCAGTGCATTCAGTTCAGGGAGGAACAGCCTCACCCATCTTCCTGTTTTCCCTCTGACCTCTCGTACCTGCATACACACTAACACCCCCACTCATCCTCTTTTTTTCACTTCACTTCACTGGGTGATGGAAGAGAAGCAATGGGAAAGAAGATTGAGGGAAGGGAAACTAGTTCCAATAACACCAAAAACAGAGAAGATGAAGCTTAGTTCCCCCTCCCAATGTCTGTTTATCATTTGTGTTTCTATTATGCCATCTTCCACCAGCACCCAAATACCTAATCATGAAATAGAGAAGCTCCTTGTGCACCAATAAGCTGCTTTAAATATCCGTGATGGCTATTGTAGTGTCTCGCAGCTGCACCAAACACAATTAAATTAGCTTGTCTTTCTTGATGCCTGGCCACAGTAAGCAAAAGACACGTTGCGTCTACAATCACCCACCAACACTTAAAATCTAAGCTCGGAATCTCTTTCTCAGTGTTTGCAGGATTAATTGAACAAGCCAATGGGTAAAACGTTGCAGTTGTCCGAAGAAATGGCACAATTACTTCTTTTGAACAACAGCAGCAGCAACAACAAAGTTTAAAGACTTGGTACTAAAGGGCAGTGGGTCCCATTTGGCGGTTAATTAGCGCTTCTAGTGAACTGCACCATTAAGCACTGTAAACATCATTCCCAACCTCATCACTTGGTGACATACCTATCAGTAGGAAGTCAATTACAATGAATAGAAATATTGATTGCCAGTGTTAATTAAAACTGATCAGCATTCCTGAAATTTAAAAGGGGATTCCCTAACCATTTATGTCAGATTTAGGAGGAGTATGTTACAATATGATAACACTTTAAGCTCTATGACTTCCCAGCAAATGAGTGCAGTGAGTGAGCCAACAGGAAGTCTAGGAGTGAGGTTTTGCTGGGGACTTTAAGAGGAAGAGATGCTTCACATTTCCCCTTTGGTCCACTGCATATATCTGGTTGAAGATAAGAACCCAAGAAGGAAATAAAACCTGGAAGTGTCCTAAAAGTAGAAATGAGGTTAACAGACAACACTAGCTCTAGTTGCCCAAAAGATAAACATACAACAATAAAACTTTTATGTATTTCCAGAAAGGGCAGCTCCGAAATGGTGCTTGAAGGAACCATGAGAGGATTAAAAGCTGATCAATTAAGGATGAAGTCAAGAAAATAAAACTTGGTGCAAAAACACAGAGTCTTGAGTGGCAAGACTCTGTGGCCAGTGAAGCGTGCTGTCTTCTAGAATTATGAATCGGGGCTGCGACACAGCCTTTTCCAAGACTTACCGATCCCCTGAAAACTTTTAATTATTTACTTACTCTATTCAATTTGTATTACTATGCATCTCAAACAAATGAGTCTGGTTGACAACACTTACAAAGCCAAACCAATTAAAACACAACACAAATAAATAAATATTAGATCTTTAACCCATTTTTATTATAATTCATAGATGTCAACATAATCAGGAAACTGGGCCCTTCACACACTCAGGACCCCAACCCCAGGCACATAACCAAATCTTCAAGGCCTTCTGAAAGGGCACCAGGATGGGACCATCCTAATCTCAGATATTCTGCAGAGATGGTACATCTCTTGCTCTTCACCAGCCAATATCACTTGACTGATGGGACACAGTGTCTGTCCAGCCTGCCAGACTGAATGGACAGATAGAAACAACTGGGAGAAGATGGTCCAGTATATAACCCAATTCCAAACCATGAAGGGCTTTAAAGGTGACAATCAGCCTTGAACAGTACTTAGAAACACACTGGCAACCAATGCAGCCCACGAAGCAGTGGTGTTACATTGTGCTGAATAACCAACATTATTTCCTTCTCCTTCATGGGGAGAAAATTATACTGCTAAGAGCAGCAAATTCCAGATTACTAGAGTCTTTGAAGTTGCAGGGAAGAAGTTCAAACCCTGGGCATCTCAGAAGATATTCTCATCTGTCCTTCACTTCATGAAACAACATGAAAAAGAGAAGTGCTACAGGTGAAAGACTAGAAGAAAGCAAGAATATTACTGTTTTTTCCTCTGTTTTTTATTGTATTATGTAAAACAGAAAAACAAGGAAACAAAAATTCAAACATATAAAGACATTCAACACAATGACTTCCAACTTTCTTTGTAAATGGTAAATACAAACAAAAACCCTTTAGAACAAACCTTGTTTACTCTTGTGATGCGACTTCTACTTTTCCGATGTTCTATAAATATATCTATTCAACAAAACCATAAATCAAAATGTGGCTGTTTCTCATGTCCTGCAAATAATTGATAAATGGCTTCCAATCTTTTTAAAACTTTGTCAGTGTTCTTTCTTTTATCATGGTTGTCAATGTTCCCATCCCTGCTCGTTCCACGAGCTTTACTAGCCGCTCTTCTGCAGTAGGTAATGTCTGTTTTTTCCAGTAAGAGGCCAGAAGCAATTTCACAGCTGTTGTCATAACAGTGGAGTAAAATACCATGCATTTTTTCTATATGAATACCCAGCATTCCTAATAAAAACAATTCCAGTCTCATCTGAAAGTTCATTTTCAAGATTTTTTGTGTATAAATATATATTCCATCCAGAAATTTTTTAGCTTTCTTGCAAAGTTAAAGGTGATAAAAAGTTCCTTCCTGTTGTTTACATTTCCAGCAGGCATTCAATATTCCCTTACACATTTTGGAGAGTTTCTGGTGTCGTATGCCATCCATACATCGTCCTGTAAAATTTTTCCTTAACATGATAAGATACTGTAGATTTAAGACCCTTTAACCACATATTTTCCCATTGTTCAAGTTAGATACTATACTGAACGTATTTTGCCTTTTTACCATACAATCTTTTACCAATTCGTCTTTGGCTTCCAATGATGATAATGATGTATTCATTTTAGTTATAAGGTCATCATCATTTGAACACAATTCAATTTCAAATGTAGTTTTATTCCTATAAAAATTATATATCTTCTTATCAGCTTTAAATCTTTCTGTTAGCTGCACATATAGAAACCAGTGACGCTTGAAGCCTTCTAAAGTCAAATCTTCTCTCATTTTCAGTCTGATATCGTGGTCATATTCCAACAAATCCTGATATCTTATTCAATACTAATTACCCAACATCTCTTTTCTATGAAAGGCCTCTTGTGAGGATAACCAGCTAGGTACCTTAGGGCAATTCTGGATTTATATATATTCTAGATTCTTAGGATGCCATAAATAATTTTAAAAATCCACAGTGGCTTTTACCTTATTATAGCACAAATGGCACACCACCCAAATCTTAAGTCATAACCTTTTAAATTTAATAATCTTGTGTCTCTTAATGTTATCCATTCTTTTGCCTAAACTGAACAAGATGCTGCAAAACATAGTTTTAAATTTGGTAAAGCTAAACCTCCCCTCTTTTTAGCATCACACAGAATTTTATATTTCACTCTAGGTTTTTTTCCCTTGCTAGATAAATTGGATTTCTCCTGTTGCTATTGTTTAAATGGTAATTTTGTAGTTAGTACTGGTATCCTTTAAAATAAGAATAACATTCTGGGTAAGATACTCATTTTAACTACAGCACTTCTCCCCAATAAGGATAAGTGTAATCTCCCCAATTTAGCGAGTCTTTTTTCACTTCTTTCCATATTTTTACATACTTATTTTGATACAACATACAATTCATATTTGTTAAAATAATGTCTAAATGTTTTACTTTGTTATCTAACAAAATCGGTTTTAGTCATCAATTCAGTTTGTTCTTGCAACCCCATATTTTTGGTTAACATTTTTGTTTTTTGCTTACTAATTCTGAAACCAGCCAATGACCCAAATTTCTTGAATTTGTTCATTAAAATCTCTGTTCCTTTCAACGGTTCTTGTGTCATCAACACCACATCATCAGCAAATGCTTTCAATTTATGTGTCTGTTATACGGTTAATGCAGCACATTAAATCATTCATGCACCATATTCACTCTGTATAAAAACAGAAATGATATTGCCTCTTACATTCATGTTCTTCATCAGCTACACACTAATGCTCATAGCACAGGAAAATAAAACAAGCTTGAATTCTTAGAATAGAAAGGCACATATAATTTAATAGAAATCAGAGAGACTAGTGAGGTGACTCACTCAAGTGGAATATAGCAATGGAATGATACAATTTGTTCAAAAGGCACACAAACAATAACATGGGAGGAGTTGGAGTGTACATTAGTCAGGAAAGCTAAAACTCAAAACAATCTGAGGTTGGCAAATGCCTTCTTTCAAAACAAAAGGAAAAGAATATGCACACAAGTTACCCAATGAAGTTGGCAAAATACTCATAGGTAACATACAAAAGACAGAATTGCTGAATTCCTATTTTGCTACTATCTTCTCCAACAAGAAGAGTTGTGAAGAGCAGGATGGACAGCCACGGCTGAAACTTTAGACCGGCAGAAACATAGTCAGGGCACATGCCAAAACCTCCAAACCAAACGGGTGAAAGGCCAAATACATTTGATCCAGTAGGAAATTAATATTTGTTCTCTCAAGTCAAAGAAGAATGCTGCCTTTATACCCTTCCTCTCCAAATATGAAATCAAGCTTCCTGTTGTTTTCAGCCTTAATCATGGATAATTTTAACTCAGAGATGTACAGCGCTCTTTAAATATAGTGTATTATTGAGAGCGCTGGGTGGATAATGTACTGAGGTTCTCAATAGCCTTGTTCCTCCAAAACAAGGCAGGCATAGCCCCCATTCATTTCAATCCATTATTTCAGAAACATCAAGTGATAAAGGAGTCATGTCGGTTTCATTTTAGAGCAACAGTTTGTACCAACAAGCATTTTCTAATTGACAGAACCCTTTGAAAAGGCAGATAAAAGGCAAAGTACAGTAGAAGAAGTGTGCAGCAGCATGAGAGAACACAAAGTAAAAGCGTAAAAGGGGAAAGCATATAAAGGGTTATTACACATACACACACATCTATCTGTCTGCTTCCACAAACATTTGCTTCCATCCAACAGAGATAGTACAGGTCCTCAAAGTTATGACAGATCCCCCAAAAGGCCTTTACAACACAGTTCCAGAGTTCCAATGATGGCACCACCCTTCTCCTCATGTCCACATGACCACATTTCAAGTGCTTGGCTACCAGCTCACCTGTATGGCTTCATGCAGCATTCCACAGTCACATGATATAATTTACAACTTTTTTTTTGCTGGAAACCAGCCTTTTTGACCAATTTCCTGCAAAAAACTCCCATAGAAATGAAGAAGCTTCTTGAATGGAAAATGAAACATCTTCAAAAAGATCAAGAAAGTACAGTTGCCTTTTGATAAAGCACCTTTGGGATATCCATAGAATGCATTGACTCACTTAATGATTGTGGTGTTCACTGTATGACTGCCACAAGAAAAGTCATAAAATCAGAATGGTACTATGGAGGCCTCAACTTATAATTGTCAAGACTTAGAATAGAAATTCCATGCTCCATTATGACAACGACTATCTGAAGTCCACCTATTAGGCAATCTAAAAAATCTAGTGTTCTACAAGGGGTGGTTATTAAACAAAGCACGTGCATTGAAAAGTGCAACATCTGTTTCTGCTTATCTCACGACCCCAATTTCGGGGCAATGAGTAGCATGCTCTTGCCGAAACCAGGATTGAATGAGGGACCTCTTACCTATCTTTAATCCATCAAAGTGGGAGTATCCTGGTCATGACCTGGTATGTTTTTTTTCTCTAGCTGATGGCTTTTGTTAGAAGTGTTTTTTTAGGTCTACTTTAGAACTGGAGATAAAGAAGGAGAAGGAAGGATTAAAGAAGAATCCAACTGGATTAAATTAAATCCTCATGGCCAGCAAGAGGTGAGGATAATATCAATCATATACACCTTAACAAGGATGTTAATCTGAATGTCTCTCCCAAACCTGGGACCCAAGAAGGTACTTCACTATGGTCAAACTAGGTAAGAGTGATGGATGAAGAAGCATGGGGAACCATCAACCTCTATTTAAGAGAAGATTTAACTTCTCTGGATAGTCAGACCTGGATTCAGGTGTCAAGTAAGCTTCCATACCTCAAAATTTCATCAAGAAACTAAGGCCAATTCATTTTAAATGTTTAATTCTTTGCTGGCTTATTCTAGCATATTGTTATGCACACCTATTTGTTTATGTACTGCAACTATTTCAATAACCTGTTTTCTACAAGCAATTGAAGCAATAAGAAAGAAAGGAAAGATCCAAATTCTATCATGGTATTTACCCAACTCAAATTGACTGAACAATTAAAAAATACTGAACTCTCCCAAGCCTTTCCCAAATGTATATTTTTTTTTAATGATGCTTCTTCATCTGGAAATCCATAATAGAAACTTGTAGGTTTAAATACAAATAATCGATGTAAGCATTTTTGATTTTGAGTAAGCTAAACATGGCTTAATATTGTATATTGTGACAGGCAGATACTTATAATTTACTTCCCAGATTATACAAAAGTAGCAAAAACAGAGGGACAATTTGAATTACATATCATACTTGCTTTATGAATACTGGAAAAGATTGTTTCAGCAAAATGATGCAAAA
>JANHZU010000757.1:28036-42675 GCA_032468055.1 Acrochordus granulatus
TGTTCTCCAAATAGTGTGGCCTATTCCTTCTTCAAATTGCATGCATCATTTCTTGTCCAAATAGCATGCCCCATTTTCACAATCCTTTGAAAATTTCTGGTAATCCCCATTCTTGTGAGAATGGGTACACAATTTGGAGAACAGGAGGAGCCCCTTTCTTACAGATCTCATTCTCAAAATTATGTAACAGATTTCTTCTCCAAATAGTGCACCTGATCTCATGAGACCTGGAAAAGACCAGAAGGTTCCCAAAGGATTGGAAGAATGGGATGCACTACTCAGAGAAGGAATGGAGCGTGTGATTTGGAGAATGAAGTCTTCTGAAGCATCATGAGAACAGGGCTTCTGTTCTTCAAACTATACACCCATTCTCATGAGTCCTGGGGAAGACCAGAAGGTTTCTGAAGGTTCGTGAGAATGGGGCACACAATTTGGAGAATGGGGCAAGGCAGCTGGCTGCTGAAGATCCCAAGTCTCTACTTCAGCTGCTGCTACCACCAAATGAACTATGCAGAGTGACCGAAAGGGGAGATAGGAAGGGAGCGGGAGCTGTAACAGCCCTGCAGTTGTACATATGGACAGGCTGCCAAGTGCCCAAATTTTGATTACATGATGCAGTGGTGCTGCAATGGTCATAATTTCAGGCACATTTTTTCAGCACTGTTGTAATTTCAAATGATCACTTCACAAATGGTCATAAGTTGAGGGCTTGTAAACAAACTTTATAACTCTTCACCTCCATAAGTTACAAACACATATCTTCCCATAATCCATCCCTTATACATATGCAAATCCATAAATTATCAAATTCTCAATCCCAGTATCAGCAAAAAGCCCACAAATAATTATTAGAGCTAATTTAGAATTGAGTAGCTCCACTGGTAAAGTCCTGATCTGTCTACACAGCCAATCTACCTCTACCTCACAGGGTTATTGTGAGAATAAAATGAGTATGAAAATGAAGAACCAGGAATATCCACTACCCTGCATGGTTTAGGGAATGGTTATGATATACAAAATCATCACTAATGATAGTAGATTCAGAAGATGAAAGGAAAACATTAAAACATTTTCCTTGACCCCATCATTGCTTTGTTAAAATGGGTACAAAAGACTTAAAATTCATACAAAACCAAATACTGTGATTTATTTAGGCTGATTAAAATTTTATGGAATAGTTGCAAAGAACTGCAGAAGGCACATGGGAATGGATGGCCAATCATTTTGACAAGGCACCACATTGGGATTCTTCAATTATACAGCAGCTTTTCTTGACCTGGCATGGTCCATATGTTTGAAGCTATAGATTCCACCAGCCTCAGTCAGCGTAGCAAATGGCCTGGGATTATGGCAGATGGAGGAAAGGCTGTTATACAAGCAAAAGAGTTACAAAGAAATGTCACACTGAGCATTCAAAATCTGAAAGACAATCCTTCATTTTCAAGGGCAATGCAAAAATGGACCACACAGATTTTCAGAGCTGCTGGACCACCATTCCCGTCATTCCCAACCAGCACAACCAACAGGGAAAGCTACAATAAATCTTTCAACCACGATAGACTTCAGCAACAAGACTGCATGGGATCTGTTCCCTCCTGCTCAAGGACATGCTTCTAATTTCCCGAAGACCAAGAAGACCATTCCTGGAGTTTGAGGCAGCAAAGTACATTTAGAGTGAAACTACAGTTTACCATAAGAGTTATTTGTGTAGAGCCTTCCCCCTTAAAGAAAAATGGCTAGATACAATGCACAGCCATTAGAAAAATCTTCCATGATTTCAAGCCCAGGCCTTCTATTTTCCTCAGTTAAGTCTCTTCAGCCCCATCATCTCTTCTTCTCAAGGCATATTGGCACTACAATCAAACTGGTTTAATTTTCATTCTCCAGAAAAATCACAGAACTGAATTTCCAGGAAAACTGAAATTCAACATAAGTATGGAGGAGAAAAAGGAATAAATGGAGTGGTAGAACAGGTTTTGAACAGATTTTTTCAGCCTTGAACAGGTTTTTTCAGCCTCCATCCCAATCTCCAATTCTCAGGATTATATTTAGGAGTGGGGGAGAAGACCTGTGACAATTAAATGAGTATCAAATTGCATCCTACCTGAAGAATAGAAGCTGCTGTTTTTCTTTTTTTCTTACCCAAAATCTTTCTGATTTTGGAAAAATAAAAAACAAAGAAAATTTCAGAAACATTAGTGATATCAAAGAGTTAGTGACTGATCTTAAGTCACAGTTAGCAGCAGTGTGTCTCCAACATGGCAGTCACAGCATCACAATCCAAGCACACTTCTATTGTATTGTTGTACATGGGAGGGCTTCAATTGAAATGCTACAACTGCCATCTTGCCTGTTTTGGCCCTCGTATGGACACCACTGGTTAGTGGCTGTGGGGATGTTGGCATCACTGGGCACTTGCCAGGACCTGACACACTGTAAGGACTCATGGTTTGTTGGTTCTGCTCCTATTGCTGTATGAGCAGAGGAAGCATCAAACCAATTTACATAGCTCTTCTTTTTGCAGCAAAACAAGTCAGGTGGTCACTGTAATGATTGGTTTCCAGATTGATAAAGATTCTGGAGATGGTTGTGAAAGAATCTGTCAATTCATCAGTTCACAGCAAGATGTTATAAAGTGTATCAATTAATGAATGAATAAATGAAATCTTCACCTTAATGTATTGTGGTACTATATTGGTTTTAAAAGAGATAAGGGATTTCTTAGACAGGAGGCAGCAGGTGAAGCTAGGGAAAATTACATCTAGTACTCAGACAATTAGCACTGGCAGTCCTAGGGGCTGTGTGCTCCTCCCCTGCTCTTTTCCCTCTGCACCAACAGCTACACCTCTGGGGACCCCTCTGTCAAAGTTCTGAAGCTCACAGATGATACAACAGTCATTGGACTCATTTGAGACAGTGATGAGTCTGTGTACAGATGGGAGGTTGAACAGCTGGCCCTGTGATGCGGTCATAACAACTTGGAGCTGAACTTGCTCAAAACTGTGGAGATGACAGTGGATTTTAGGAAGAATCCCTCTATTTCACCTCCTCTTAACCTTACTCAGCAACATGGTATCATCAATATAGTTCTTCAAGTTTTTGGGCTCTATAATCTCCCAAGACTTGAAATGGACTAACATTAGCACCATTATTAAGAAGGCACAACAGAGGATGTACTTCCTGTGCCAGCTCTAGAAATTCAACCTGCCTCAAGAGCTGCTGATACAGTTCTACAGAGGAATCACTGAGTCTGTACTTTGTACATCTCTTACTGTCTGATTCAGTGCAGCAACCAAGGAGTTCAGGTATGGACTCCAACAAACAGTCAGGACTTCAGAAAGAATACTTGCAGCTCGCCTGCCCTCCATGGAGGACCTGTATATTGAGCGGATCAAGAAAAGGGCTGAGAAGATATCTGCAGACCCCTCACACCCTGGACATAAATTGTTTGAATTTCTTCCCTCTGGGTGGTGCTATAGGATATTACACACCAAAACAACCAGATACAGCGACACTTTTTTCCCTGTGCCATCATTCAGCTGAATACTTAACTCATGCTATATGAAAGGACACAGTGATTACTACAGTACAAAGAATTCTAAATTAATCCAGAAGTTTTGTCTAATGTGTATACATACCTATCACTAGATTGTGGTTCTAATTCTACAGATTCCTATATTTTCTATTGACTGCACATTTTGAATCCACCTCTTACTGTGGAACACTTAATCTCATTTATTTGTCTGTGTTATTGTAGGGATAATCTTGTCCAGGTTTATCTGAAACAGGCTTTACTTTCTGTACATATGGCATGTTCCTGGGCACACCTGTGAAGGCTTGTTTACAGGATGAGCAGAAACTTGGGAGGATATCTCTGCCTGTGAAGCTTGTGATAAGGAATGATTTGCCTGATTGTCTTGCCTACTTATCTCATATCTATGTCCTACAACTGAATGATGTAATGAGGCACATATGAATAAAAGGAGAGGAGGTGGGCTCAGAAAAATCAGCTTAAGCTTCAGAGCAGCTTCAGCTCATCTCCTATCCCTCCAGCACTTTTGTCCATCTCTTCTTTTCACTTCATGTTATTTTATTTACTGTTGTCTTGCGAGTACACTGACAGCTACTGTACCAGAGTCAACTTCCTTGTGTGTCTTATCATGCTTGGCCAATAAAGTATCTGAATCTTATAACCCTTCCTTTTCTTCTCAATTAAGCTTGTTGAAGAGGTTTGATGAGAACTCTGCTTGGAAAATGGCTTTTGGGTTTAAGCAGAAACTGATGCCTCAGAGCCTCACAGTTGGTGGTGACAATAGCAAGAAGATAGCCCTGAAGATCACTTGTCCATGTCCCCATTAAAGTTAGCAACTGATAAGGGCTAAACTCACTTGTGGATGTTAGCCCATTAGTTGAAGATAAAACCGTAGAACAGGAACCAAAACTAGTAGCCTTTCAAAAGTTTACCATCACCCTGGTCATTGACTGTGACAATTGGAGTCCAACAACTTCTGCAAAACTAACTTGTTGGTCCATTGTATCCTAGACAATTGAACTGGTTTTCAGACACCATACAGAGAGGAAAAAAAGCTTTAGGTAACAACAGCACATGCAATGGCATTTTTAACTTCTTGCACCTCACGATTTTCCCCAGGTTTCACTCTCACTAAGCTATGCAAATACAACAAAACATTTTACTGTGAGTTTGCAGGACATGGTGAGTTGAAAATCTCACTGCATAGGACCACACACACACAAAGAGAGAGAGAGAGAGCAGTGATAAAACTTTTACCCCTCATGTTTTCATTGCCTACATTTCCCCCTCAGTGTGTCACACAAACATGCTCTTTTTCTTTCAGGATATCTCCTGCAATCTCTTTCATTGTTTATTCTTAGATGGACCACATTGCTGCAACAGTACCATAGCTGCTTTGAAAGGAGAGCTTAAATTCCAGGGTGGAAAATTGCAGAATCAACTCAAATGGAAATACTGTATTAGAAGAGGCAGCATCAATGAAATTGTTTGCAGCTCAAAATGGTGCAACACAATCCTTTTGTGATGTCTTAGACCACTTCAACATCAGTCATTATTATTACAGAGAAACACCTCTAACTTTCAGTCTGACTGACTTCCTTTTGGTCAAGTTAAATGTTCAGCCTCTGTCCACCTGGAGGATAGGACAGGAGGAGATCAAAGCAAAGGCATGTTGGTAATTAGAAACTTGTTCTACTTTGCAGACGTCAAGAGGAAGAGTGGATTTTGCAATGGACAGGAAACAAACATGACAACCAGCTGTAAAATAAACACATAGATCCTTCCTCTCTGCATTCAAGAAGGATATATTTTGCTGGCACTGATTATAAATACGGATAGCATAAAATATTCATATAATCCCTAGGTACCAACTCATAGCATTTCCACTCCACTGGAAAGAAAATGCAATAACCTTGTGCTGCAGACTATCAGAGTACAGAGGTGGTGAGTAAAGAATAGACTGAATAGGGAAAAATGGACAGACATAATGGATGGAACAGAAGAAGTGACTTGGAAAAAATATATTTTTGATGCATTGACTGCATGCCTGCTTGTTGGGCCTGTTGTTAAGAAAATCAAGAGACTCAATAGCCCCAGTCAATTTTACGGGGGCAACATCCTCTCCAAGTTATGAAGATTTGGGGCAATGGATATGAATGCATATGGATATGATTTGGTTTGTCATTGTATGCTTCCTTGTGGTGGATGCAGTACTTCCCATATCTTTTGATAAACAGAAGCCTGCTTGCATCCATATTGGAAGAGAAACAAATAACAGTGGTGGTACAAGGCATTTTCACTTCATATCAGTTTGGCAAGTAGAAAGGTGTGCAGGAATACTTAGCTCTGAGTGCCAGATTAATCCACTAAAATCTGCATGGATTAACCAATAGATATCAAATTCCATTTGAAAGGCGGTTGATTGAAGCTACTTTTCCATAACTGGAGGTGATTTGAGTTCTGTTATGTTAATATAATTTAGAATCATTTTTCTATGATAAGGATATCCAACTTATGCCTTGGGAGTGTTGTGATGCACAACTTATTTTGTGGCCTCCAATCCCAATAATCAAGAATCAGTTTTGGAATTTCCTGGGTTTGTATTAAGCAAAGAAAAAATAATGCTTGTCTTACAAAAATACAGAAAAAAGAATAGGAAATTCTGACATATCCACTTTGCATCCCTATCCTTCTTTCAAACATCAAAATATTTTCCAGCTCTCTTCTATAGAAACATAGTGAAAAAGAAAAAAAAAACAGGTGAGGTTAGGGCTGAATAAAGACCCTGAGAACAATAGCTGTGGTTTTGGGAATAAAATCCCCATATCTATATTTCTATTCCTTAAAGCTCTGAGGGCCTGCTGAAATTTCAGAATCCAGAAGGAGGCCTAAGTAAAAGTCCCCAAGTTCCATGACTCTCCCATTAGACACCAAGGCAGAGTTAAAAATGAAAATGAATTAGACAAATTCTAATATTCACAAATTGTCTCTTTTTTACTGATGGATGAAGGTGGATTTTTGAGTCTGAGTATGCATTGCAAAATTGCAAAAAATGCAAAACTTTATCAAAAAAGACAACTGGACTTTTATTAGTAAATGTATTTGGAAATGTTTCATCTCCTGTCCAGGATACTTTCTCAATCCATGTGGAAATGGCAGAGGTGGCAAGAATATGTTTCTCAAAAGGCAGGATACAGGACACAAACCAGATAAGGTTTTCACATAATAAGTAAACAGAATGACAAACAGAGCAATAAAGATTTAGAGACCAGTTTTGCCATTCCATATGACCATTCCATATGTTACTGGAGTATCAGAGAAACTCAGGAGGATTTTCAATAAACATAACATATGTGTCCCCTTCAAACCCAGGAATACGCTGAAAATAAATTAGTACATCCTAAGGACAAGATACCCAAACACAAACAGTCAGATGTCATTTATGCCATACAATGTAATAAGCCTGATCAGAATTTTACATTGGGGAACAAAGCAGCCTCTTTTTAAATGTTTTCAACAACATAAGAGATCTAAATCATCTGCAGTCTATTTGCATCTTAAAGGCAAGGGATATTCCTTTGATGACTGCAAATTCCAAATCCTTGACAAAGAAACTGGCTTTCAAGAGGAATCAAACAATCTATTTATGTAAACATGTTAAATCGTCTCCTTAATGGGGGGAGGAATTAAATTAATTTTTTTCCTGTTTACAATGTAGCCTTAACTCATCTTCACACAAATCTTTCTGCCTAATCTGATGTGTTCAACCCTAAAGGGCAAAACTAGTCTCTAAATCTTTATTGCTCTGCATTGTCACCCTGTTTAGCTTGTTATGTGAGAACTTTCTCTGGTTTGTGTCCTGTATGCTGCCTTTTGAGAAATGTATATGTTCTTGCCACCTCTTCTATTTTCACATGGATTGAGAAAGTCTCCTGGATAGGAGATTAAATGTTTCTGATTACCTCTACTAATAAAAGTTCAGCTGTCTTGAAAGTTTTGCATTTTTTGCAATTTTTTTGCAACTTCGCTATGAATCATGACCTCATTAATGATAATATACATATGCATTTCAAAGTTTGTTTTAATGTAATATATACCTGAATTGCTTAAGAAACAGAAAATTAATCAATTGCCCTTTAAAAAGGCAATTTCAGATAATTCTATTGAGAATCCATATCATTTTAGGATAGGGCAGCATGAATTCAGAACCTATTAATTTTCCTACAGATCCCTACCTCCTACATTTCCCTTTCTCTCCTCAGTTCAGTGTTTTAGATATATTTCTAGAATGTGTGATCCATGGAGCAGAGGTCCATGGATTTTTTTATAACATTATAAAATGTTATATTTTATAACATTATAAAATGTTAAATTTTATAACATTATAAAATGTTAGTATGAGTTAAAAGAAACAAATCTTACTGAGTTTCATTGGTCTTACTCCCAGCAAATGGTATAAGACTGCAACATTACCAGTTTGTGGTAGTAGCAGAAATACAGAAATATTTTAAATAAATAAATACAATAAAAATTTTATTGAAGAAAATATTTACTACAAAAAATCTAATTCTTGTCAAGGCAATAGAAGGCTCCTCTGTTTGCAAATCTGCCCTTTGCTCAACCCTTTGCTGCTGTCACCTGCTCTTCCACCCCAGGATTCTGGATCTATTCCAAAACCATTAGAATCACACCCTTCTCAAAGACAGGGAAGTTTGGCAATTATTTCTTCTTCAAAGCCATGGATGCCACTAAAGAAGCAATCCAGGCTGACTAACCATTCAGAATGAGCCATGTTTCCCCAACCCATGAAAGGATTGCCTTAAAAGCCATCACTAGCTAAGTCCATAAACATTCTAAATTATGGTTTCAAAACCACAACAATTGGATTCCCCTAATACATTACATCAAAACCAAATACATTACGGCTTTGTGTGATTGTAGACTGCAGCTGCAAAGCCTTCAAAATAAGTATTTTGCGTAGCAGGCTGGCATGAATAAAATCCCCTGAAACATTAAAACAGTTGCATCCAGAATGGCCGCATGTGTGTGTTCATGCACAAACAGCAATTCTGTGGAGACTGTGAGTGAGGAGAGATGAACAAGTGGAGAGCTGAGAAGTATTTTGAAACAATCAGGATTCTGGAGGAAGTGGCTGCTTTATGGGCTTTAAAGATAGGATGCTCTGTTTGCACCACTGCACACTGATCCAAAAAGTAGAATCATTGAGCTTTCCTAAAGAACAGCATCCAGAATAATATTCCCCAGCCTGATGCCCTTTCAGGGCACTGGCTTGCCATTCTCACCATCCTTAGCCAGCAGGACCATTGGCTATACTGGCTGAGTGAGGTGGGAATTATCTTCATACAAAGGTGGAATGACCAGATTGGGGATCAAAAATGCATCAAAAGTCTCCTGAGCCAAGCAAGTGATTGATGCCAGGATGTTTTAGTTTGCAAATCCCCTTTTCAAGAGGAAAAGTGCTTGCCAAAAGCATGTAGGTGAGAATTGACTGTGTTGAATAAAAATAAATTTCTGTTGCAAGTTTTGAATGGGGGATGACGATATTGGCTGTGTTTCTGTTTCCCTTGGATGACATCCCACAGTTTCCCAGTTATTGCTGTTTATCCACCTACTTGAAAGCATCACCTGAAGGTTTAGTATGGCCTGTCCCGTCTGGCCAAGAGAGAATCACTTCAAGCTTCCAAAATGTGCCTCTTTTCATAAAAACAGATGCAGTTTTGTAACCCGGATTTCCAGTTCAGTTGCATCACAAACCAACAATCTGCAAAATTTCCCTTTCAGCAGTGGCTGAGGAATAACTTTTTGAATATGCTGAGACTTCCTTCTAAGCACAAAGTGTTCCCAATGATGTGAATACAACAATAATTTGGAGATCTTGGTGCCAACTTCTAAGTGGTTCAAAAAAGCTATGTATTAGGAAACCCAGAATAAAAGGGCAGACTAAGTACTATTCATCCTCACTATGTAAACAGAGTTGGTTTCATTCAATGCCATCATTCACTTAATCATGGTTTATTAAACTAATCACAGTTGGTTGGGTTTGCATCACTCAAAGAAGTCAACCATATTATGTCTTAGGTAAAACTCAACTTGTTGATTGTAAACCACATTTTATTTTTTAGTGTACTCGGTAAACAAAGCCAATGGTTGAGCATGGCTTAGTGTGATGTGTGAATCAAGCCATTTGGCTTCAGCCTTTGACTAACTGAGTTAAGCTGTTCTTTAGGTCCATTTTAGTACTATACCCAAATTCCTTTCAGCAAGACTTCCTCAGGCTAGGGCACTTCTACTCTAGGCATCTAAATGGCAAGATTCATCCCATAGTAAGTTGGGAATAATTCTATGGGAGAACAGAGAAAGGCCTCTCAGATTGAGTAGAACATGAAGGTTTTCCGTACGCCAAGCCTGGCCACAGATCAGAGACAAGGTCCATGTTCCACTGTGTCAACAGCCATAGGTCAGAGTTCTATGCTGAAGGAGTTTCAAGACGATTCATTTGAGACTTGAGGATACTGGATCAGCACGAACTATTGGTTTGGCTTGTGGCAAGGCAGCTACTTATGCAGAAATTGCCTCTACAACTTGGCAGCCATCTGATACAGCATTCAGAGGATGGAGTTAGTGATTCAGCAACACCACTGCTCTGGCTTCTGATTAGTCAAAAGCCAGAGAAAGCAAATTAAATTATGTTTTCTGGCCAAGTTGCCACTGCCACTCTTCATCTCACTTCCAGCCTCAAAGCTCTTCTGATACCTGCTTGCATAAAAAAGGATGCATTCCTCTCCCACATGTACTTGTGATTCCATTTTTCCATCAGCTAAAAGTACTCTATTAAACTTACCATCTGGCCTACACTCAAGTGTGTTCAGTAGTAGCCTCTTATTATGAAATACTGCCTAAGATTTCTTTCTAAACAGAAAAGTGCCAAGTTTCTTCAACCCTGCCCAGGTCAATGTATGTGCCATGATTCTATGGAAATGCATATGAAATTCTTAGACAGTGGAGATTCCTGAGAATTTTGGCTTCCATTATAAAAACAAACAACACAGTTGTGCCTAGTGATCTCAGAAACCTAAGGAGTCATGGTAAAGAATTCTAAGCAACAGCAAAATATCTTGTGCAAAGTAAAAATCCTTATGCAAGCTTTGGCAAGAATACCTCTATTTCTTTTTTTTAAATTGCATGACTGCATTTTGTTTTTGTGTAGAGTTTGGGTTCTTTGTATCCCAAATGGAACTTTTTACAACCTCAGAAACAGCCTAGTCCTTATTCCCAGTTACAAGGGATGAAGTTAGCAAGACGAAAGTTCCAGAATCAAAAACCCATGCATGTGCCATCATTATCCAAGTATGAGAACAGGCAATATAAACTCCATCACAGTGAAAGGGTGAGAGATAGATGCAGGACCTAAACCTTGGAGCTAACCTACAAATATAGCTAGATTCCTAGATTTGGAAGTCGCTGTTCTTTACCATTAAAATATCTTTTGCATCTACAATAAAAATAACTGACCCGAGTCTCATCTGTAAATTGCCTGCTCATGAGTTTGTATTGGTGTTCCTAGAGAGAAATGTATTCCACACCCAGGTGAAGCTCTGACATAAGCACTTGAAATTGGTTCTATGGCTGAGACAAGGTGGACTCCATTTCAAACTAATTAATAAATTTCATCCCTACAGGGTGTCCCAAGCCTAAAGATGGAAATCTTAAACAATGTTTTAGTGCTTAGGTGCAAGGTGATCTTGGACCAATAAGGAATTCACTGAGATTTAACCTAATGCATCCAATTAGAGAACAGAGCAGTTGACTTCTTTTTTAAGTGGATTGTGTACTATATTTTATAACTGCAATTGAGTTCAGGCTTTTTTCCCCAAAATGGTGGGGGGTATACAAACTTCTACCAACCTTTTAACCTCACCAGTATTTGCCTCTAGATTTTAATTTAAAAATACAAGCTCTAGAAGGAAAATCAGAGCACACCATCCTCTGCCCAAATGGAGCAAGGAAAGAATCTGAAATTTCTTGGGTTCAATGGTTTTGAAATAACCCATCACTAGTTTTCTGTGTGAAGCTGGAGAACCGATCAGAATGATACAGCTAACTGTGAAGCAGCTAGTAGCTCTTCTTCATCCTTATTAGCCCTCCCTCCGAATAATTCCTCACCCCTTATTTTTGCCCCCTTCCCTCTTTTCCCAGCCAAATCCTTTCCATCCACAAGTGGTCCTTTCTTAGAGCAATGATTTGATCAGAATTCTGTTTCAGTGGCAGCCAGTTCTCTCCTCTCTCCCTGGTCCTACTATAAATAATTAAATTATTACGTAGGCTCCTTCACTGCCTGGAAATTTATTTATTTCATTCCCCTCCCTTTGGTTACACATTAAGTGACTTAGCCCATAAAGAGAAATTACTCAGCAACAATAATAAAAGCTCAGAATTGCTGACCTGGCTGCATCCAGACCGGGGAAGCCCAGTACTGGAATTGCCCCTAGCAGAAGTGGACAAACAGCCAAAAATACCTTTTGAAACTCTGGGGAGGGGAAAGAGGGGGTAATGAGTTTTGTTCTTTTTTCTTCTTCTATCTTCTTCAAGATAGAACTATGTCAAATAGCAAGAGCAATTGGATCTATGTGGAGCCTTTCTCTGGATACATGCTGATGCCACCCAATCTGCGCAGGGAACCCATTTATACAAGAAGCTGCTGCACCCCAGAGCTACTTATAATTTCAACTTTTCTTCATGAAGGAGGATATCCTGTTAGCTGAGTAAACTGGGAGAATGAGGGCTAGAATATCAAGGGGAAGGAAAGCTGTCAGCAGATTATGGTTAAGAATCAAGAAATCTATGGGCAAAACATTGACTGGAAAGTGACAAAGTACTAAAAACAGAAAGGAGAAGAGACAGGAAAGAGGAGGAAAAAAGTGGTAGCCAGGGAAGTATGTCCAAGTTATACTTCATCGGGCAAGACAGGCTAGGTGCCCCTGGCATGGTGGCACAGAAAGAATGCTAAATAACTGAGGGTGCTTGTCCAAGAGTCAAGCTGCAGAATGGAAATCTTCATCAAAGCTTCATCCAAGCCCTGGGGATAAGAATGGTTGCCTGCTGGCAGCAGGGATGGAAAGAGAGCAGGCTAGGCAAGAGTGCCTTGGAGACTGTGAGCCAACCTTTCCCAACCAGCCTCCCTCCAGATGTGTTAGGCTATCATTCCCATCCTTCTAGGCAAGCATGACCAGGTTAGAGAGGACCCTGATCGGCCCTTTTAGAGCCCGAGAAATATCTTGAACTTTCAGAAAATATGCCAAGAGCAAAGGTCTGCAAGGTTGTTAAAGCAGCAACATGACCTAGCAAGGCGACTTAGTCAGTGCCACAGATGGATCTAAATTAACCAGCTAACTGTTGCAGCAAACTGAATGGCTGGATATGATTCATTGAATCCATTAAGCATTAACATCAGTCCTGCAAGATAATGCAATTCTATTGCCATTTTACAGGTAGGGAACAGAAATGACAAGGTAGGGGCTTGTTCATATTTGTCCTACACTGGTTCTCTTCAGCTATCTCAGGAGCACAGTTCTACAATATTCCTGCCAGCATGACTAAAGTCCTAGGCCAAAGACTGCAGGAAGGCATCCCCTGAGGAACGGCTCCTGTGATCTGCACTAGTCCACACCATTCCTGCTAGAAAGCACACCCAAGGTAATATTTAGAGACAGCAAGCATTCTTTATTATTTATATGACCACTAGAAAAAAAACCTCTACCCGTGCTACTTGGACCCATCATAGCTAGAGACTCTCTGTGAAGATGTTTTTCCACCCAGGAACAAAGGAGTCCTACTGGGATCTCATAGATGAGGGGAAAAGATTGTCTAAAGTCTAAAAAAGCTGCAGACCCACTATGATCCTTGTGGTGATTAATGGTGAGCCCAGTTTAATATTCTGCTTAAGGTATCAAAGACTGGTCCATGTGCACCCAGCAGAAAGAGGAAGACTGCATGAAGGCTGCTGGAGAACAGCCAAGGGAGAATGCCATGAGGAATAAAAGAGGCTTTATTCTGGGCAGAGATGATTACAAAATAGGATGCCAAGATACCTAGCTTCCTGGCTCAGTTCCTAAGGGGGAAAGCAGCTCAGATGCCTCAATGCCCCTTTATGTGAAAACAGAGGCAGAAATCGGCATTCACTGATTTCCTCAGGGCTGGGATGCCAACATCGGGGGTCTCTCTGGCATAAGTGCAAGCAAGTTATTAAAACTTAATTGAGCAGGATGGGAACAGGGTAGATAATTAAGCTTCCCAATAATGGGAACCATCGGATTTCAGGAGAGGAGAGTGAAGCGAGAAGCAGGGCTCTGTAGCCTGGTTGGGCATGGGAAAGGAGTTGGGAGTTATGGTTGGGATTTATTGGGAAAGGTAATTCTTAGCAGAGGCCCAGTGGAGACTGGGAAGGAGGGATGTGAAGAGTTCTTGCTCACTCAGCTGCTGACACAAAGGAAATGGTATAGCAACCAGTGGATTCTCATTAAGTTTGGACAGCAAAGTGTATCAGAGATGATAATTCTTTACATCCAAAGTAGTCACCACCTGTTTATGCTCCTCATCTCCTTCTCCTCTTTGACAGAGTCCCAACGGTCCTGATCCATGGGATCAGTCCCAACCTAACCCACTTCTCAAATCCAAGAGCCAGGGTATTGTGAATTAAGGCTGGATGTGCCCTGGTCTAAAGGCACAGTCTATCCTTTCATGATTCAAAACTGTCAGGAATTTACTTACAAATGGATACATTCTGATGAAAAAGAGCACATATCTCAGCTCCCTTCCACCATGGTAATTTCTTCGACTGTAAAACCTTCTGGCCTATCCATTATTGCACTGAATTACCACCCTACCTCTGGAATATGGAAAAACAGAATCCATCACCCAGATTCTCAGCTCAAAGTAGTAATATCAGTTCCAGTCGGTAAGATAATAAATATGTTCCCCTCCTCCATTTATCTGAGAAATGGTTCCTTCCTTCCTTCCTTCCTTCCTTCCTTCCTTCCTTCCTCTTCTTTCCTCCTCCTTTCATTTCACTTTCCCTTTGTCAATGGCC
>JANHZU010000757.1:53462-81785 GCA_032468055.1 Acrochordus granulatus
TTGCACAGCCCATTGACAATTAATGCATTTTCACCATTTACCCCACCTTCCTCCTTCTGCCAAGTAATCTTCAGTATAGCTGGGGACGGGACAAAGAGCAGTGGTTCTTCCTCCCAGTAATTTGCAGTAATCACTACTTTCTTTTGCATGCATGATTATGGCTTGAGATACAACTATTACAGTAAATACAGTTCCAAGGCAAACATACATTGGTGGTTAAGAACATGCTTTGGATGAACAAAGACCCCAATAGTGCACTCCCTGATATCTTAAGATGAAAGTATGAGGTAACCACTGACAGAAAAGGCCTCCAGAGAAGAGACCAAAAAGTGCTGGGATGGTAAGCATGTTCTGGTCTATAAAAGAACAGATGACATCCAAATCATAGCAAAGACTTGGAGAATTCTATGTGTTGCCATCTAATGGTCTTTCCGATTCACATAGCCGAGATATGGATGTTTAGTAGATGGACATAGAGTAGCTAGGTTAACTTCTATGCAACAGCAATGTTTGTTTTAGCTATGATTTCTTGAACAAGCAGTGGCTTAATTCATGCACAGTGTTAAACCAAGTTAAAAACAAACACCCCGCCCTCCATTAGCATTATGGGTGAATCCTCGCCTAGTATAAAGTAACTTCCTGTCTTTTTTTTTCTGGGTGGGTAGACTATATATTGATTTTATGACAGTCGGAAATCAATGGGTACAGCTTTTTTGTTGTATGGGGGGAAAAACCTAACCTGTTGATTTCTACTGCAAAGTGGTGAAAGAAACAGGGAGCCCTTAAATAACCTCTCCATTCCATTATTGCCAGGTGATCTGAACAATAAATCCTACTGACTTTTCCAGGTTAGATACCTTACTCAGAGTCTGCTCTGCTGAAACCCACATAGGAATAGTTCCCAATTGGAGAAATGGATGTAAGTACTTGCTTATACAGTAATTGCAAATTATTCTGCTAAAAGGTATAATAAGAAAGTGACAGACATGATGGGGTAGTCATGTATACTATGTCAAAGAAGCAAGCAAACAAAGCCAAACAAGGGAGGTGTTTGCCCCAGAAGAATTAATATCCATTATTAGAGGGAAAAATCCAATCCCCTGTTCCTCTGCAAAGCTACAGTACTGCAGTCAACCTTTATAATGTGCAGAGAATGCAGTGAGTTTTAAGGAGTATCTTTAATATACCAACAGTATGTGATAAACCTTGGCTATTTTTATTCCTGACAAATAAACTAAGGGAATGGGGATGCCTTCATTTGATCCAGTGAAGGCCAAGTCTGTTGAGGGATGATGGATAGCCAGTCATTGAGCCTATCCAATGTTTCACAAAATCTTAATTGGGAGCCTGTTAAAAGTAAATCTTTGCAGGCTCTAAAACATATATTGGGAAGCCATTTCAGAAAGGGCAGGAGAAAAATACTGTTTTTGGAGAGTGGAAAGAGAATCACAGCAAAAAGGAAAGGATACAGTGAGGATCTTGTTGGCAATTGTATGAAAAATACACATCAACAAGCAAAAATAATGCTTCCTTAATGCTTCTACATCAAATTATTTGGTTGATGAAGGATTACCCTATTCAGGCTGCAGAAATCCAAATCACCATTAAAAGGCAAGATAGAGGGCATCTGTAATTTTGTCTCAGATATGGCAGCCCTAATAATATCTAAAGTTATTGTTTGAAAAATTATTATTTTTAGGAAAACCAATGTTTAATTTGAAAATGGTTCATAAACTTAGATACTAAGTTCCTTAAAAGCTGGGAGATGGGAAGGAGATAGATGGAGAGGATGGGTAAGGTCAAGAAAATCCCATTAAAAAGGGTCTTCATTTGATATATCAGGAACAAAGTATAGAAACTTCTGTTCCAGGGAGAACATTTAAGAGGGGAACAAGAATTGTATAGCTGTGGTGAGGTTCACTGTGAGCTTTGCACTATGGTTCCCTAACTAGCTCACAGAATTTTCCTCTTCTGAAACATGCAAAAAAAAATCTACAGCTTTAAAATACATCTACAACAGCTCATACCAGCGGCAAGAGCAACCATACCAAACCTGAATTTCATCTGGCAGAAATTCAACAGGTAAAGTGTTTATTGACATGTGATAGTTAAGGAATTATTTGCACAATTTCTAGGCTTCAGGGTCAGAGCTAGAAAAGCCAGATTTTTGCACTTCTACCAACAAACCACACTGACTTGTTGCTTTTCCTTTAAAGTGAAAAATAGCTGATCACTTGCAACCTAAACTGAGAGATGTGTAGCTAAATATCATAGTCTTAGAAACTAAGATGTCTATGTGTATAAATAATACATGTGTAGTGTTTTAATAGTACAACTTTGCATGAAATCATCACCTCTAACCTTTTCAAATTCCACATTGCTGGGATAGGGACAGAACCTCCAAATATCTCATGCATTAGAATGATTCAGCAGTTGTGCAACTTTCATGCAGGCTCCCTGCACAGAACATTAAACAAAATAAATTTTGATGCCCACTAAAAACCATTGTGTAGCATTCCAACAAACAAAAGCAGCACAAGACACTGTGGGGCTAAGCCACTGAATAACGAAGGAATTAAACCATCTAATTGGAATTCAGTGTTAAAGTTGACCATTGGGATTTGCTATGGAAATCCATGTCTTATTTGGGAAACAGAAGCGTCAGAATTCTTCTTATTGCACGTTCTACTTGGCAGGCAGTATAGACAATGCCTGATCCAAATAAAGGTAATTTTTTCTTATTAAGCCCAAGTTTGCCATTGCAGTCATATGTTATGCCAAAGTGTTAGATTCATTTGCTTATTCCACCAAGCCCAGACAATGGGCTATCTCACTTGAGGACCAGTAGCCCTTCTCAGTTTTCACCTTCCCCCATTGCCTCTTGACTGGACACTCCTGCATGAATCAACCTCTGAATCAGCACTGAGGGAACAACCAGCACTTAGCAGCAATCAATACCAGCTCTGCTCTAGCTAAGAGCTGTTCATTACATTGGCCAAAAGCCAGCCTCCCTCCCAATTGTAAGGTAGGCAAGCAGACAACCAAAAGCACCCCAAAAAGGAGCTGTTAGGAATACTGTCTGAACCAGAGAAGAGGCATGAAACTAGTATTCTGGTTTACTATCTGTCTCAATCAAGATTGCCCAGCTTGGGTTAAAGACACAAGTATAGGATCAAAGTGGTTTGTTGATTTTAGAGAGGAATATTTGGACTCTTCCTCAAGTATCTAAGATTGCATGTGATATGCAGGTTATTTATGCTATTTCAAGGCTAATCCTGCCATAAAGCAATTAGCTATTATTGGTAGATATCACTTCCAGGGAGTTAGAGAGAACTGTGTGAAATTTTCAAATTTAACCATCAAAATAACTTATTTGATCTTGGAATATGAAGCATACTAATGTGAAAAGTAGGCTCACTGTTTTCTTCATGGCCTGAAGCAGCAGAATTATGTGGTCTTACAATTTGATACTGGAAGATATAGCAATGATTGTTTGCTGAGCCCATATGCCTAGTGTCCCATGAAGCAAGTCAATTATATTTGGAAAATGGCTGTTGTACCATTTTATTCCTCATTTTCAATTTTTTTCCCATATAAAAAGAATCCTAAATCCTATTACAAAACACTTCCTTATAATACAGTAATAGCAATAATGTGTGTATAAACATTTGACAGAAATTTTTATTATTGTTATATTACTTCTGTAGACTGAAATCATAACTTTGGTACCTCCCAGTTCTATTGTCATCTCCTCCAGACAGATTAAAACTTTGGTAACTTTTAAAATAAATATTAGAGAAACTCCAGGAAAAAATGCTTACATTATCACAATGGCCAAGTATGAAATTAATACTAAACAATAATGTATGCATGTATGAAGATGATAAAAAAGGGTGATACTTTGGCTTGACCCAGAAGAATTCTTCTTATGTTCTTACATAAGAAGCATAAATACTACATCATTTCTGAATGTAGGGCCCCTTGTTTTGCAGCAACTATTTTAACAGATGGAGTTTTGAAAATAAGGTATATTGTGCATCTCAGTCAGAGATGGTGAGATGCAAAGAATTTGATCCAATTCCTGTTTGATAATTTTGTGGAAGAGCCATAAGGTCACTGAAAATCCTAATTGTCCCTTCTATATCCAGTTGGGGCTGGAAATCAACCTTCCCCAACCTTGCCCCTTCCAAATGTATTGAAGAACAGCTATCTGATCCAGGAGATAGGGATAATGAGAGATGTGATCTAAACTTGAAGGGTACCAAACTGGGAAATTTCATTAGGTACTACTGAACTTGATGGATCAATGCTCTGCCTCAATAAAAATGCAGTTTAATTGTTTGACAGCATAACAGCCATAAAGATATTCAAATGTCACGATGTGTCTATATTGTATCTACAAAGATCAGAAATGTGCAATCCCAATGACACTGTGAAAGTGAAAGTTGAAGAAACAGCAGACAAAGAGTATTGACACTCTTGAACTTTGGTGTTGGACATGAGTCCTGAAAACACCGTTGACAGCTAAGAAAACCAACAAATGGCTCATAAAATATATCAACCCAGAGTTCCCACATGAAGCACAAATGAACAGGCTCAAACTATCCTACATATATTTACTTAATGACTAGTTGTTTTATGACTGACTGTTCAGTTATGACAGCCACATAAGGAATACCTCATGGCCTGTAAAGCACCCTTGGACTCATAAATGGTGGTGCCACTCCTTCCCCCATGGTTATGTGACATGTTCACGAGCAGTTGTTGTATTTTGTGGTCACATGACCATGAGTCATAATGTTTTTTTGCCAATTTCCAGTGAAAAATGTCCTTTCGAATGAATGGGTTTGCTTAATGACTGCCATATTCATTTAATGACTGTGGTGTTCACTTCATGATCATTGCCAAAAAGGCTGGCAAATTACTTCTGTTCAAATGGGTGCCCTGACTTATGATCATAACAACTTATGATCCTAATTCCAGGCTTAATTCCAGTCATAAGTTGAGAACTACCAGTACTTTGGACCCATTATGCAAAGACTTAAGACCTCTCTGGAGAAAGCTCTAATGCTGAATAAGGTGAAAAAGAAACTAAGAGGATGACCAACAGCAAGTTGGGTGGACTCAGTTACAGTAGGGATGAGCGTAACCTTGGAAGATCTGAAAAGCCTGACTAGGAACAGATTGCATGGTGAAAATTAATGTCACAAAGAGTTGACAATGAGTTGATGGTATATTTCATCAGTCAAATCACCCCACAGAAAGATCCCCATTTGAGACAGCATATTTGATTATAGCCCGTCCCACCCGTGCTGGCACTAAGGGTATGCTTCTGATCCATCAGCCAGGGAATTTCATCTGGTTGGGTCCAGAAGATGGGCCTTTCCTGCCATGGCTTCCACCTTTGGAGCATCATTCCTCTATAGGTGAGGTCAGCTTCCACCCTTCTGGCCTTCAGGAAAAAACTAAAAACTGGTTGTGCAAATTAGTCTGAGGACCAGACAGCCATGTGTCATCAATAAGGTAGCTTTTGGACTGAAGGCTTAACCTCTTTCTGCTCCCCCATCTTGTTCTTTTATTTTTCGAATTTTATTTTTACTGTTGTATTTTTGTTTGTATTTTCATATTGTTGTATTTTCTGTTGTATTGATTTTGATTGTTAATCTATTGTGAGCTGTTCAGTCATGATGAGTTGAGCAGCAAATAAATTTGATAAATAAAATAAAAATGAGGACAGCGATTCAATCAGAACAAGGTATATTTCAACCATTGTATCCCAATTTTGAAGAATATTTTGAGAAGACCTTGGTGTGAAAAATTGAAGGCAGTTAAAAAGCCCTGCAGGAACTAAGATAGCTAGATGCTCTCACTGATGCCATAAACATGACTTTATTAGAAGCAGTTACTGCTAGAGTAATCTTGGTAAACTGTAGTCCATTGAATCAAGATTGGAAGTGACTGTACAATGACAACCATATTCCAGTTTTCTGTAATAAATCATACTCAAAGCAGCTAACAATATAAAAGAAGTGTTGATTCAGTTTTTATGGGAATAAAATGGTTAGTTAGAGGCAAGGTGAGAAACATCTTTAGGAAGCTACTGCTTTTTTCCCTCCCTGGGGTTTAGTACATTTTGTTCCATACTAGTTATATGTTTATTGCCACATCTAAAGAGAAAATGAAGAGGAATACAAAAACAGAATGCAGATCTTGAGCTGATAGCAATATGCTTTGCTCCAACCTGTTGAACTCCAACTACTGATAGGTGTGCTGGGAATTGCAGCTCAGCAGCATCTGAGAACTGCATTTGTCCATCTCTGATTAGGTTTCAAAAGCCAGAAAGTGAACTTTGAACTCACAAATTGGTTACCAATGAAATGGGAATGCTGTTAGCATGAAGCAGTTGTTTGACAACATAAGTTTTATCCCATTATTACAAATTGATTGAAGATCCTGGACTGTCTGTCTAAGGAAAGCCCCAACACAGTACTTGATAGTAATCCAACTGGAAATATCAGTGGCATTTGGACAAGACAGACTGAAACTAGAACTGGCTTCTCCTGTGCAATAGTCTATCAGCATTCTGATGACATCTCAGCCAAAAGCTGGGCATCGTTTTTTCTAGCAATTTCCTTTAGATATTAAATACCACAGCAGAGAAAGCTGGAATCTGGTGCTAGAGGCTCAGAGGAGAACAATAAACCAGCAGCACTGTCTTTGGGATTTATTCTTCAGAAAAGACAGACATTATTGGAAAATTATGCCTCTTACAAGCTTTTCCTAGCAGAGTGGCTCGGGGGGATATTTGTTCAACTGTGTCAAAAGCGGTTGATAGATTAAGCAGAATCACTGGTTCGCATCCTCCCTATCTGTCTTACAGTACAGGTCATCCACAGTGGCAACCAAGAAAGTTTGTAGCTGCATCAGATACAGATTTGATCAAATTTTTTATCTTCATTCAGAAAAGTATAGATCATCAATAACTTTGGCTGATTCCTTTAATCTTGACCTGAGAGATTTAACACAACTGCACATATATTCTTCCTCTTGTTAGAACATCTCACATTCCTCAAGTGCTCCCACAAATGCACCTCTGCACATCTCTTAGGCCTCACATCTCCTTTCAATTAGCTCAGACACTGATAACTTCCGTGTTTTGATCTGATCCTTTATAGCAGCTCAGTATCAGGCTGATTATGGTGACTTTGATATGTCAGTTCTTGGGAATGCAGCCATCAAAACAAAAGTTCTTGGGGATGCAGCCATCACAACAAAAGTTCTTGGGGATGCAAGCCATCAAAACAACTAAAGTCTCATCCCACCGCAAATCCTTCTCCTACGTGGAGCTAGAAATAATGGAATGTGAACTGAACTGGGTGGGAAGATAAAACATCTAATTCAGTGATGTAGTCCAGGCCTTACATATGGAATAGCAGTGAGTGCAAGTCCTCCAATTCAAAGGCAGAATGGCTGGTCATCTACAAGACCCAGAATTACATTTGTGGAATCTCCTTTTAAAATAATTTCTAGGACCAATATAAGGAAAGAGTCTTCAGGACAACTGCTGCTGGTCAGAATGAGTAATCCTCATTACTCCTGCCCTTAAACACTTCAGGGATATCATTTCAATAGAAATGGGGAGTAACAGAGTTCAGGCAGGCAGATTTCTCAATGAGAATATTCACTGTAGAGAGTATTGCAAAAAAGTATGGCTGTCATTTTATGTTTAGAAATTTTTCTGTTGCAAAATTGTCAAAACAAATGAAAACAAGCTTTTATTAAGTCAAAGGTTTGGTTCCTTTCAATATGAACTGCTGGCACATACTATAGGTTATATCTAATAGTCCCTTGATGCATAGCATTTGTGAGAATTGACCAGAGGGTGATGACTCAGGTTTAAAGTATAAGGGTGGGGAAGAATGCGTGAAACCAGGATGCTTTACCTAAATGTTCAGTGCGTAGTACCAGTCCTATACATCTCTGAGCATCCAATTACCATTTATACAGAGAGATTTTTAAAACTATCCCTTATGACCCTTATCTTAGTCATCAGAAGAATCATTGTTCCCATTTTACAAATGCAGGTTTGTATCTTTAGCAGCTGCAGAACAATCAGAAATTAGTAAATACAGGTGTGCTATGGCATGGAGAAAGCTGTTTGTAATTTTTGTCTGTTTGCAGCTGAAGACATGTTGTAAAACTGTTTGTAAATAAATAGCAATCACAGTCCATGATCTCTAATGCTAAAGACCATATTAAAGGGTCACTAACTGATTAGAGAAGTAATAGGCTTGCACCCATTCCTTCAAAAAGAACTTGATCAGTAGAAGACCTTGGCACATAGTAATTAGCATGATTTGGGCTTAGTATGCTAGTTCTGCATATTAAGTATGCTACTACTGCATTCAGTAAATATGGTTAAAGTATAAAGTGTAGAATGACTGCAAATCAGCCCATTGGGCAAAGATCAATTTAAGAATACAAGAACTGGGTTTGCCAAATAAGGTGAACCACAAACTAGCCAACCACATTTTAGCCTACTGTGTTATGCATTTTTTTAGTCAATTGTTCAGTTAAGGAGCTTGGGTTCACACAGCATACATAGTAGGTGGGATGATTACTTCATGATGCACAACCTTGTGTGAACACAATCCTTCTGTTTCTCCATTAAGGGTGCATCTCTGAAGAAGGCATTGTCCTGCTGTTGTTTTCCAAGATCAGGCATGCAGATGTAGGTTGCAACTGACCCTTGAGATTGTACAGATTCTGGTTGGAAACTCTGGGGTTTGTAGTCCCAAAACTCCAGAGTGTACCATGTTGGAGAATGTGCAGCCACAAAATACTGATCATTGGTGAACTTCTCTAATCTCCTTTTTCAATCACCTTCAGTTGTCGCTCTTCTTTTGTTGTTGAAAAGCCTTGCTCTCACCCTCAGTTTTTTCAGCAAATGGAATTAAGCATTATTATAATTAGTTATTAATTTCATCCTGGCCTGTTTGAAACAATGATAAATGGCAAGTTGAATAAAACAGGCTGAGAGAAAAAGAGTGTCTGATTTAAACTAGTAGTCAGGGCTGGCTGGCTCTGAGAGAAAGCCAAAATTGAAGTGTTGTTCTTGTGCCAAAAAGTGGAATTCCTCTGATTTTTATCAAATAATTCCTTGGCCAAAGATCATCTGTGGTTTGAATATTTCCTCTCTAGACCCAATTCAAAGAGCTTCCCAATCAAGAATTTCCTTCCTAGTACAAATGTTTTAAAATGCAATTGAAGGGGAGAAACCAAGACTGAAGAGTCAAGAAAAATCTCAAGTTTGCCCAGATGAAATATGCTAGCCTTATGGAGAAACTCAATGCAGATGATTCTGTCTCCATTTTCTAAGAATTATAATTTTTTAATGTTCAAAATGTAACAGTGATTTAAAAGAATTGCTAATGCCTTAATATCCCTTTCTTGTTGAGGGAGAGAAGCAGCAAAATAGTGATTAGTATCTGCTAAGGGAACTTTAAAATCATTTTTGTTATTCTGAAATGAAATACGTCTACAGTGTCCAGCACTGGGTTCCCCAGTCTCTTTTCATCCATACAAATTCATTGTGTGAATTTGTTTGGTAATACATAACTGAAGCTTTTTTCTTAGTCACCTCTTTATCTTGCTGCCCTAAAAAGCTACAACAGCTGCTGCTAAAGATGGAAAAGAATCAGCTACTAAGAGAGGGAAGGGATATAAAAGGAGGTGGGGCCACTCCTGCCACCATCATACACATTCTAAAGCTGTCAAAACTGAAAATGTAGAGTCACTACCTTTCCACCTGACTTAAATGGGCTTGGCTTCCCTAAAAGTGATGCGCTCAATCTTCATTTAGTGAAAAACTCTGGAGCAAGTAAAATAGTAAGAGTGGTAACAATCATACGCAGAGTGCCTTCCTTACACCTCTGAAAAAATATAGCTCCACATTGAAAATGAAAAGACAAGGCTCAAGTTCGAGTGGAGACGAACTCTTTTCAGAAATTCACTCCCACATCCCCAGTTGGCCCATGGATTTTTAAATGGAGAATCACTTTAAAATCCTATAACAGCCCTGAGTTTATGGTGTGGCCCTATTTGATTCTCAAAACAGCCTTGTGCAGCAAGTCAGGTTGAGCCAGAGGAAGAGAGATGGAGAAAGGAGGTTTCCACCCACTGAGTGAACCTTATGATGAGGAAACACATCAGAGTATTATTTGCTCTGTTAATATCCAGCAATATTCCTACAGCTTTGCTGTCAAGAGTACAGTTAGGGTAGAACTTGGGAGCCAAAATCAGCAGAAAGAATGAGGCTCCCAAGATGCTTCAGCTGCCTGTTCAACTTAAACAGCCTGAAGCAGTCTAAAAAGGAATCTCTCTCCATTGGACCACACAGCCTGGAGCCAGAGGCTCTCTGGAGTGCAGCAGCATATAAGCCCCAGCAAAACATGGACAGTAGCTGCTACTCTGCCATGAGGGTTACTCAGTCTATGGTTTAATGTGAACCAGATCTTAGCTTCTCTTTTTACATAGAATCATGTATACAAATCTGGTAGGCTGGCAGAAAGTGGGGCAAGTAAGTAACTCCCAACCTAGCAGTTCAAAAGCAATGTTAGAATGCAAGTAGATCAATAGGTCCTGCCTAAATTGGTAGGAAGGTAAGTGTTCCATGTGCCTTGATATATAGTCATGCCGGCCACATGACCACGGAAGTGTCTTCAGAAAACACTGGCTCTTCGGCTATGAAACAGAGATGAGCACCGCCCCCTGGACTTGGACACAACTGAAAAGGGAAACCTTTACCTTTTTTTATGGATAAAAATACTAGCAAGAGTCACATCAATATAGAGGTCCCTCTGAATGCTTGCAACACACAAAATGAGCATTGGTTTAGGTGCTTTTCTCACCAGCCAGACAGCACTTGCTTTGAAGACATCCATCATTAACCATAATTCTCTGATTACTGGACCCAACTGGGTATTTCCGCTAGAAATATATGCAAGGTTGCATGCAGGTTAGTAAAGGGTTCCTTGATTTTCAGCAGATTCCTTAGCTTGGCTTTAGCAGGCAGTAGTGATCTCCAGATTTAGAAAAGTTTCAGCTATTAATTCATGCAAACCAAACTGCTAAGGTCACAAAAGCAAGTCAAAGTAGTGTTTTTTTTTTGTCTGACCCTGCCTAGTTGGCAATCTAAATGCAGGTGCTTTCTATCAGAACAATCTTGTGTACGTACTTCCAATATTTTTTTCCTCATGCTGGTACCCTCCAGACATTTTGGATTTCAATTGCCACAGTTCTAATCAAAAGTGGCTGAGGTATGTATCATGCTAAGGTAAACACAGTTTGCTTGTCTGTGGCTTATTGTGTAAAGCCAAGCATACATTATAGCACATTGTGTGCAAATTGTGGTTTATTCAAATAAATCATGACTTATATTAAGTATACTATTACTATAATAACATCAGCATTTTTCTTTCTTTTAAGCCAGGGTGGATAACCTCCAGGAAACTAAGGTCTGGTGTGGGTGGGTACTAATGAAAGATAAGAAAAGGAATAATTCAGTGCTGGGATTACTGTTTTTTTTTCCTTGATTTTTTGGAAGGGGAGTCATTATTTTTGTTTCGAAGAATATTTAGTTTATTTTAGAGCTTACAATGTAGCAGAGATGTCCAGATGTTGTGGGCTGATGGCTCCATTTGGATGTTGAGTAGCATGTTATGAGCAGCTCTCCAAAAAGGCCCCTATGGCTTCAGAAAATAATTCTATTTTATTCACATTAACTGCAGTTTAAGTTTCTATTCATGTTTTGGGAATTTTTCCTCTGTTACATTAAAAAGAACCCACATACGTTGGGAGTCTCTGCCAACTATTTCTCAAAGCAACATGCAGATTTAAGACTTCAAGGTAGGCACCTCTGCACTGCAGTTTGTTTTTTGCCTTAAGGGGCAATTGCTGATCTATGATGTCTGCTCAGAGGCAGCTCCAGGAACTGCAAAAAGCTTAGTTTGAGGAGGAAGAAAAAAAACTCTGCACCATGACTTCTCTTAAAGTAGAATTGCCAATAGGGAAAAACAAGTAATGGAAGCAGAAGGTTGGCCAATTGTGGTGCTGCAGTTTGATCTGTGCAGCCTAAGCTTTTCACAGCCTGAGAAATATGTTGCTGTTACTAAGATCAGCACAGCGAGCCACTCTGAAATCTTCGGTATAACCAACAGAAGGACACTTAGATACACTAAGACTCAAGCACTATCCTGCTTGCTAAGCTGTGTGTTGGAACAGTGTGCTGGAAAGGGCCAGGGAATTTGGATCTTAATTGTGCTCACTTTGGAAGCTTTTGGTCAACCTTATTTTTTTCACAATTGCATCACCAGATTGTTGCCACGAGACCAAGTGTGTTCTTGCATAACCTCCTTTGCTTCAACAGAATTCCTGGGTAGGACTAGTAGCCATCCCATCTTACCATCATGGTAGCACCAGCCCCTGGGGTTCAAGTTTGCATATACTTTTTCTATGGCCTAAGTTTTGTCCTATAGCACAAATTAGTTTTCTCATTCCACCTGACTTGACAGGTTGACAAACGTTCTGGCAGAGACCATTTGCAAGCAAGGAAAGGCAGGCACTAAGCAGACTTAGGAATAGAAAAATGGGTGGGTTTGCACAACACTCTAAATCACATACTTGCCAATATCATCTCATCTAGTGGGTTGTGCAAATTCAGCCCATGTGTTTAATTTATGGTTCACTGTAATGAGGAAACCCAGGAACTTGGATTGATTAAAACATGATTAACAATGAGGATTAAAAATATGTGAACATTGGCAATCTTTTTCCCTTCATTAATTAATCAAAGCCCCTCTAAAGCTCAAGTTCAAGGATAATGGTATTACAATTTTGTCAAAGATATCACATCTGGCACATCTCTCTTGCTTCTAGTAACATAAATGGAAGGGAACTTTCAACGGATGCAGCTACTCCCATTATGCCATGTCTATGTTAGACAAGATTTATCTGTTATGATTACTGCCTGTTTAGTGCTTCTTCCCCTCTTGGATCCCTGACTGGTAGGAACTTGACATACATGGTGTTGCTTCTTTTATAGACAGAACCTGATGTGTAGAAATTAAGCATTCCTTTTCTCTGTGAAAGGAAGAAATCCAACTTCACTTTTGGTTAAAAATGCAGGAACACTAAGAAAACTAACACCACGTTTGAGATGAATAGCAATGCCAACTTTTACTAAAGTTTTTTTTTACTCTGACCAAATTAGGAGGCGAGGGTTTTCACAGCATTAAACTTGATTTCTGCAAATCACTCATGATAAACAGCACTAACGGTGGATAGAACATGCTAATTAGCAGGATCAGCAAGTGTGTGAATTTGCTATAAAAATAACTCACCTGAAGTAAGATTGGATCATCTTGTTTACATATTTACTAATTACATGCTCATCAGCATGACAATGGGTGGTGTAGGTAACTGCTATCTTAACTTCAATTTACCACTTTGGGCTTAAAAAAAGCAGGAAGAATAGAATTTGAATGCAATGTACAATTTCTCACTAGATCTCAGGCTGCTGAAACGTGTGGTTATATTAAAGGGGGCATGAGTTTTTGTAATTAAGATTCATCCGTGTTTACCAAGCACCTGCTCTAGTTTTAAATTGGCCCGTGCAGTGCCTGTTAGTCCTCTTACCTATTTAATCCTGCATATTTCTCCTTTCTTCTTCCTCATTTACTGTGCAGAGTAAAAGATGTCTGGAAACTGTGTCCAGTAAACTAGGACATGGTTGCAGATTTGGATTCCTTGGTGTAGAGAATAAGGACTGATGGTGCCTCTCATTTCTGTGGGTGGCACTGCTTATATTTTCCACATGCATCAGCTACTTCCTTCACTCAAAGTTTTTTGTTAAGAATCAAGATTGTAGAAGATATTAAGTGACATATTTTGACATTCCCTACATTTCAAAGCCTTGTATCCCACATAGGATTTGTCACGGAAACCTTTACAACCACCCTGCTAGGAAGGCATTACCATCCCCATTATTATAGACAGAGTGGGGAAAAGGGAAGGATGTCACAGTGCTTGGTGGAAAACCAGGACTGAGAAGATGTAAGGATGAGCAGGACACTGAAAAATGCCTCTGCCAAGCACCAGTATTGCCATTGCCAATTACACAGTTCTAAGGCCAAAGTTATTGTCAGTGTCATATTCTGTCCTGTTTGCAATTTTGCAAAGATACCATATTTTGTTTCTTCTAGAAGCAAACAGCAACCTTTTTTCTGTCTCAAAGAATTCAGCATAAGAATCACTGAGACTTGATTAATCCCCCACCCGCACAGCCTCCCTAACCCAAGTTCTGTTTTTACTATTATAGAAACTTCATTTTTTAAAAGAGCATAACAATAGAGAACATTAGGGAGAGACTATTTATATGTGTATCTAATATTTTAACCATACCCCAGTAGGGACTACATGGGGAGGGGGACATTAGCAGGGGGGAAAGCATGCAGCTCGGACTGATGACTACAATTTGCATCTTCACTGCAGCTGGCAACACCCACTCATTGGACCGTCACTGAGTTCCTGATGTATGGGTAAGTATTTCATTGTTGTTGTTCTCTAAGATAAGAGACCCAGTTTTATTTAGATATTTGGAGGCGTCTTAAGCAATGAGGAAAAAAAGAGAATTGCTGCTTTTCAGAGAGATTCAGGTTTCTCAGTTTCACGATCTGAAAACCAAACTTTATGGCTAAAAAAAGGCTAAAATATATAGGTTAATTGAATGACCACAAATGGGACTGCAACTCTTGTCACTAAGCAACATGGCTGTTAAGCAAAACATCACATGACCCTGCCAGATTTACATCAGTTCTGCTGCAGTTGTTAAGCAAATCACACACAGTTGTTAAGTGAGACACTGCATGACTCTGATTTGTGGTTTCACTACCAGTTTCTCTATTGATTTTGCTTGTTAGAATGTATTGAGGTACTTCAAATTTAGATTGGAAAACATGAACAAGAAGGGTTATTTTATCGTGCTTGGTGGATGTGCAAAAAAGATAGAAGATTTTGGGCTCAAATACATAAAGTGATTTAGAAGATTTTAAAGATGAATATACAATAAAGACCAGAGGATTTTCTTTTGGGATTAATGAACAAACAATTGGAAAAAAAAGTCATGGAACTTTTGTTTTTGTACATGATAACTGCAATGAGATTATTGTGTGCACAAAGATGGAAAGATTCAGCATTATACACAATGGAAGAATGGTTGGTGAAAATGATGGAATTTGTTGAAATGACCAAAGTGACTTGTTTGATTAGAGAAAAGACAGTGTCTGCATTACAGTATTGATGACAGGAAACTCCTTATGGACTTTTTGTATAAAAACAAAAAAAGATGAACTTATAATTTATCGTTTTGATGATTAGGTAGGATAGATTAGAGAGTCATGGTTTAACTTTAGAGAGTAGTCCATTTATAATTGTACTTATAACTGCTATAAGGAAGATTGGAAGCTGCTTTTTTATATCTCTTTGGTTTCTTTTCTATTTTTCTGCTACTCCTTCTTTTTGCCCTTATAGTTTTTTCTTTAATGTTGTCTTTTTTCTCCTTTATTCTATTTTAATTTGTATTAAATTGTGTTTAAATTTTTCAATAAAACTTTTTATACATATCACATAACTGGAGGGATGCTGCAATACTTCTAAGTCACTCTGTCATAAATTCAAGGACTGGTCATAAAGTTACTTTTCCAGTGCCATTACAATGTCACAAAGTTCCTTTTCTAGCTCGATTGTAACTTCAAACAGCTGTTAAACAGGACAGTTGTTAACAGAGGTCTACTTGTAATTTAAGAACAAGTTGCACCTGGATTTTGAATAAACTGGCAAGTGGATAATATATTTTTGTTTCATTCAGAGATTGGCTTCTTGTTTCACCAGCCCAACTTGAACAAAGATTCTATAGCCTAGAAACACTAATTGCTATAATATCAAAAAGTAAAATCTTCAAGCAATCAAGGATATGCAACTTTATAGCTTTGCAACCTCTTTCCTTCTCCCTAAACTGCTACTTTTTTTAGTCATTCCTTTGTAATTTGGTAAGAGGAAGCTCATTGAAAGAAAAACTTTTTCTCTAAAACTAATTGTTGGGTTTTGGAGCACTCATCCATGCATAGATTCTTATTCATTGGTTTCAGATTCAAGCCCATGCTGACAAAAAACAACTATGTGTTCCTTTAAACCTTATATATCCTTACTCCACTCCTCTTGTCACCCAGTGTTTGAATAAACATAATACAAGTGAATCTGAAAAAAGTTGAAGTGAAATAAACTAATATTTTCCTGCAGCAGACTGAGTGCAATACACTAATGCACATAACTGAGTATTCAGATTTTCCCCACTACCAAATACTAGTAAATGTTCAGCAGTTCCTGCCAGCATATCTCATAGCGAAGGATGCTGAGAGCTGTAATTCAACAGCAGCAGAAAGTCACAGGTTCTTCTCCCACCTCTCCATGAAAGACTCAAGAACGTAAGGGGGTGATTCTGGGCAAAATATTTCTTTGGCCATGCTTAGATTGGGTGTAATGAAGTCTTGACAGCAACTAAGTTTCTTCCTAAATAAATGCTGAGAAAATGAATCCATGTCATTTACTGTGACTACAGGAAAGTGTTCACCTCCCCACCAGCATTCCCTGTCAGTACCATCAAAGCTTCCTTTGTATGGAGCACCAAGGGATGAGAAGCTGCACAGGAAAGTCTTCTTTGCCAATTCCAAAAAAGAAAGGCCAAATGTTATTTCTCAAGCTTTCCTCCCATCTTCCCAAATACTGGACTGAGTAATATGTCAAAGAAATGACCAAAACAGAAACAAGCAGGATCCCAGACTTTCCTGAAATGTCCTATCAGCAAGCAGAGGTTCACCTTCTGAGCCTCCAACATCATCAGCCCTCTCTCTTCCCACAAAGCAATAGAGGTTAGTGCAGAGCCAAGAACTGCAACATGCAGGAGGTGGCAGAGACTGAGATGTTTAATCTGGTCAAGGCCCTAGAACAGGATGGGTAGTCTTCTACCCACTGAGTGCTGCATTCCTGCAGGAATAGTCTTTTGGGGCCATAATGCATGCCTAGGGCCAGGCTGAAGTCAAGTAGAGTCCCAAACGGGCACCTCTGTTTTCTCTCTTTACACCCAACACCCTTTCCCCCCCATCTATTAAGCTATCAACAAGGAACAGCAAATCACTGCCAGAGCTCTGAATTCCCTGCTTTTGAAATTAGGCCCAGGGCTACAGTATGCCTACCTTGCCCTACAGAAAGGATGAAAAGGTGGAACATGAACTTAGCCATGGAGAGACCTCTCCAGTTTATATATACTAGCATAGTACCCATCAGTTCAGATCTTTAAGCTGATTTTAAAACAATGTCCACACAGAGTAAAAGCTGCTCCAAAAAGAAAACAACCCACCATTCTTTGCATCATCAGTTACTCAACAATTACAGCCTTGTACATGTCATTGATGTATGTGAACAAACATGGTTGTCTTTGCTCCACTTCTATTACTGAAAAAAGGGCACAGCTGCAACCCTGTACAAATGCAGAAATTCCTTCTTTTGGGTTCCATACTGTTGTTGAGAGGGAGGGAATTAATGTGTATGTATCCATATCTGAAACAGGGAGTTTCAGAACTGACCAAACATACAAAATGAGGGAGGTGATATGACTAAGTCAGAAGGAAGAAGCTACAGGATCACAAATACAGCTTGCAGAGTAGAATGCAGGGAGACTGGTCTTTAAGGAAACTGAACTTTACTCCCTGGACTGCTGTATGCTAAGACTGGACTATGGAGCTTTACTATGGCAGGAATACCTTCTCCACATGACAACTCTTCTGGACCAGGAACGACAACCTTAGTTGGAAGGTGGTGGGTCAAAACTGGTGGCCTAAAGAATAAAGCTGCAATTGACCATGCAACTTAAAAAAATGTGCCAACTGCAGACAAGCTACTACTGCCAGGGTTTCCTATGGGTCAGCAAATGTAGGCCCAAGAAGAAGCAGGCAACATAATCAGTAGGTGCATGATTCGAAAGAAGTCAGTCTGTTTGGGAGGAGGCCTGAGTAGGACAGTGATGAAGGGAGAAACCATTGTTTGTGCTCCGCTAAGAGGAGCTGGATTAAATGTCTGCCCCCTCCAATACAGTTCAAAGAAATGGTCCAACCAGAGAGAGGGGAGGCAGAAAGTTCCAATACCTCCACCCCGTCCCACCCCACACACACCAGCAGTGCAGCCAAGGGCCAAGCATGGAGGACGGCATCACAGATGGAAATGAATTCAGACAGCATCATCCAGGCTAGTTTCGGCATCAGGGGATGGGACACACTCTTTGCTAAGACGGACAATCTCCTGGGAAAGGACCTCCAAATCCTGGAAGAAAGGGGGGAATCAGATGAGAGGGAGCCAGAAAAGGAGACTGGTGGAAGAAGAGGCATGATATCTGAGCAGGAGACCAATACATGCCCTGACAAGCAAAATAGAGACACCCTTTTTCAGCCAGGGCTGTCTGCACAATTCATTCGCCTAATTAAAAATTGTTCATTGATTGTCATTGGGCTTGAGTTCAAAGAAAGTCTGGAAAACAAAGCCCCAACTAACACAGTGATAGAGAAGCAATGGCAATAAATATTGTTTATTAAGAGAAAAAAGGACCCAGGTTGGTTTGGACTGCAGAAGAGCAGCTTCCCTTAAAGACCCTGAAAACAAGACCTTTCTTCTCCTTTCAGTACCATGGTTCAGAAACCTGGAATACATGCATTTCAGATCACATTCTCTCTTGCAGAGCATTGTGCACCAGGGGAGCCAGCACTACCTTCATGCCCTAGCTGGTATCTTCTATCATCTACTCTAGCTGCCTGCAGCTTTTTTCCAAAATGCAGTGCCTCCTACAGGCTACCACTGGGTTCACTCACACTACTTCATCTGCCATGCATCACATGACCCTTTCTCCTACTCACTATTTCCCTGCATGGCTGGCTGAAGATCTCCTGCTAGACTTGATCCTCACTTACCCTGACCTTGCCAGGATGGCATCCCTTTTCTGCCCCACATTGACCACTTCATTGAAGTCCCAACCTTGAAGCCTGTCCTCTGAGGCTGCTCACCCCCCATCCTCCCCATTCAAACACAGCTATAAATAGCCTATTATTTCCGCTGACATCATTCTTTCGTCCCCTTGTTCCATTAGGAAGTTGGAAAGATCAGATTCTACATCAAGCTCATGAAGGGGAAAAACCCCCCAATATGCTGCAAAGTCTCTCACAAAGGTGGGCTCTCTTTCTCTTGCCTCAGCATATGCTTTCGTGATAAAAGCAGGCAAGCAGAAGACTCACCTTGCTAGATCAGATAGAAGTCTATCTAATCCAGCCATCTGTTTCTAGCTACTGGAAGCGAGGAAGCTCTTTAATACACAGAGAAAGAGCAATTGATTTTTCCTTGCTATCTGATCCTAGCAACTGATAATTCAGAAGTATACTACTTTTGAATACGGAGGAACATTTGAGATGTCATGGCTAAAAGGAATATTCTTAAAGAACCACCTGGCATAAATCTAATCTTTTGAAAAAAGTTTCTCCATAAGTTTTATAAACTTCTACATAGATACATGGATCTGTATTAAAGGATTTTTCTTCTCACTTTTTTTGGGGGGGAAGGGGAGCTCAAAGCACATTAATGGGGATCTGACGGCTCCTCTACTTAGAGCCTTGCTCAGCTATCTGAAAATGTCCAGCGTTAGGTCATTTTTTGGTGAAAAAACATAAGGGTAAGGAAGCAATCTTGATAATCTGGCTTGACTGGGATGAGGTGAGGGTGAAAGTTTTAATATTCCCACTGTGCCATCACCACTATGATCAGAATGAAGATCTTCCCCCCTCCCCGGACATACTTCCAAGCTCCTAACATTTCTCCCTTGAACTATTCTGCCCAAAGGCTACTGCATCATCCAAGATCTCCTCTGTGAATGTGGGTGGTCACCCATCTGCAGCACAGGGAGAAGCCTAGAGAAACTGCAGATTAGGGACATGAAGACAAAGTTCTTCATTCAAGGTCACTACCGTGTTCATGCAGAAGGAAATTTGCTACTCCCTTAGCTTCCATTTGGTGCCAAAGCTGAGATCTTGCTGTCTCTCTTCCTCATCAGTCACCTTGATCTGCAGCCTGAGAAACAAGATGAACGGACATGCAACTACAGCAGTTGTGTATACATTCACCTTGGACCAAGAATACACAAACTCAGAAGCATGTTCCTTCCGTTGAGCTCTCAGTGCTCCATTTTTCAATAGTTACACACTGCTGAGGATTTGTCCAACAAAGACCTTCTTATATCTCATAATAAGCATCTTCTCCTCTCTGGTTGCTGCCTTCACCTCACAGCCTTTCCCAATCATGGATTGTTAGATAGTGTTGGATCAGAACTTCTATTGTTGCAGGAATGATGGGAGCTGTCATCCAACATTATGTGGGAATTTAAGTTTGGCAAAGGCTGCCGTAGCTGCCTTCAGCATTTCTAGATTGGTGTTTGTAGCTGTGCCTCAGATATCTGTTCCTGAATTTGGTCTGGGTAACTTTTGTTCTAATCAGCCTCTTCTATATTTTGTTTTTGGGGATTTGCTCCTCATAATTTGGGTTGCCAACTTTTATGTTTTGTTAATTCTGTTCTTCTGAACATACAAAGTATTGCCTTTAATCAGAAGGGACAAAAAATAGCTGCAATAATAGTAACAGTGAAAGCCAGTATAGTGTAGTGGTTAAGGCACCAGGCTAGAAACCTTGAGTTCTAGTCCCACCTTAGGCACAAAGCCAGCTTGAGTGACTTTGGGCCAGTCATTTTTTTCTTAGTCCTAGGAAGAAGTTAAGAGAAAACTATTTTTGAAAATGTCACCAAGAAAACTGCAGGGGCTAGTTCAAATATAACTCAAGAACACACACACAAAAAGTTATAACACTATCATCATGGCTCTAAGGGCAAGGTGCCATTGATTATGTATACAGCAACTTCAGAATGCTTTTCAATTAGGGATGTTGACACTGGGCATCTAGTTTAAGATTGCAGTAGCCTAATTAAAAGGCAAAATGGCAGGCACTCATAAAATGGAGCAGGCAAGGCCTGGGCTTTCCTCTGGGTAAGCTAACACTGCAGTAATGACTTCTCTTTACAGCATGAACTTTGCCATCAATGGCACAATCTCCTTTTGGTGATACCACGCAGATCACAACAAAAGACAATCCTTCACTGCATATTTCCTTATAATACAGGTGTGCAATAGGATTAGTTCACACCTTTTATTCCAATAACAAAGTAACTGTGCCAAATACCACCCCATCTCCACCATCAACCTTTTGCTTACTTAGCAATGTCATTTAGCTTTCTCTTGGGGCAGCCTTTTTTTCCTCATTGTGATGTCTTCCAGATGTCTTGAAACTAGCATTCCCAGAACTCCATGCCAGCCTGTTCAAAAGCAGGAGTTATGCCACCCAATGTTCTTTAAAGCTTTACAACTCCCACAGGCTTTAGCCAACATGGGCAATGGCAAGTATTTGCATAAGGCAAATTCCCCAAATATCCAGGGAGCACCATCCTGGGAAGAATGTACACAGCCTGAGGCCCCAGCATGGTATGGAATGCCTGAAAGTGGATAGGGTCCAAAGGACTTCCAAACGTTTATCATATTTAATGAGAGATAAAATTATTAAATACATGATTGGAGAGAAGTCATATTAATGGAATTGTTTATGGTTCATTGCAAAGTCAGCCAGATGTTTAGACTGGATGTGGCATTTTTGTCCACCTATCAAGCCCTTCCCAAGGACCTGGGATAGGCAGATCTTGTTCTTTGATGATATTAAAGGTATCATTGCAGGATGTAAGCTGTTCTGAGTCATTTTTAATTTTTACCTACATTTGAGTAAGATTAAAATGAAATAAAAACCAAGGTTAGTTTCTGTCATAGCCTCACCCACAATCTTTTGGAGTATGGTTCTCAGCACACCTTTGAATGGACAAGGAACATGTGCAACTTTGCCTTGCTATGGAAAAGCTGTATGTCTTTAACACAGAACACTGTCCTTTGGGGAAAAATATGCCCTTTGCTCTAGTGTTCCTCCCATAAACCCTGGGATTCTTCAAGGGTCTGAGCATTAAGTTCCTAGGGAGCTCTCCTCTGATATCTCCCCTTTGGGAGGAAAACATTGTATATGTATATGAGGGAAAGCTTTCTTCACAATAGAAATCCATTTAGAAAATGCCTTCCCTGGAGAATTCAGCCTAGCATTTGATTTCAGTTTTAGCAAGAGCCTGTCTATTTATTCACACAAAATGCTGGGTTGTTGTCGTCGCTACATGGCCTTGAGTCACCATTTGCTTATATTGGATTGTGGAGTCTGCTCTTCGTGATGCTGCTTGATGTATTGTTTTGCTGACTGTAAAACTGCATGAAGTTTCTGTTTGTTTGTTTGTACCCCAAATGGTATTCATAAGGATTGGTTATACATCTTTCAGATAAATAAAGATGTCCTGCATAAATGGCCACTTCCATTTCAGTACTCTTCAAAGTTCAGATTGTATATCACTGTATGCTTTTCTCTTTATGGTCCTCCTAACAGAAGTCCTCCCTCCTTCTGCAGCTGACTCTGCCCAGCCCCCATTTCACCACCATGCCTTTTCTCCAGAATCCACCTACAAACCTTCTGTAAGTGCATGTTTTTGGTGAGCTGCTCCTCCAGCATGTTCTGAAGCTTCTTGTTCATCTCACGTAGGTTTTCATCTCCTGGCTTCACCAGATCTCGCAAGACACTACTTAGGCTACTTCGATCAACCTGCCCGTGAGCCCCAGACACATCTATTAAAAGGAAAAGGGCAGGGGGAAGGAGGCAGTAACAGAGAAAGACATTACAACTGAATATGTACATTAAATTATGGCTATAATAGAAACCAAGCATTTGAGCTGTACCATTTGAAGAGTCATGTATTGGATTATCCTTTCTATGAATAACTATGTAAAATTTTCTATAACAACATTCTTTCTCTTGAGAAGTGATTTTTGAAGAACATCTCCTTAGAATGAAGGAGAGACTAACAAGCTTGTCACCACAGGAAGAAACCAGCCTAAAAATGCTGTAGGAATTAGTTAGCACACTTACATCTTCAAAATTCTGCTCTGGATCTCTTTTTCACAAAACATTACATTTGTGTCCACCCACAGGATAGGGCAGCCTTTATCAGCTTGGTGATTCTGGTGTTGACCTGAGAATCAAGGTCCAGCACGTATCCACCAGAGCTCTTTCCTTGGTGACCTTTAAGAAGTGCATAAGCAAAAGTTTATTTTAAATGACCTTTGAAGACAGGAAGATAGATGAGTGACAAGTGTCTGGTTCTTTTCCCCAAGCTTTTGAAGTAAATGGATTGGTTTTATAGTTCTTGTATTCCTCTGAATTTGTAATGGTATGCAGGAACAACCTTGTAAGACAGGAAAAAGAGCCACTGCCTAGACAATGGTCTGATAAATGAAAATTTGAGTCCTAAGGAAGAGTAACGAAAGGTGGCTCAGAAGGAACCCTCCCTAGTATTCAGGAGAGTAAAACTGAGACAGGAGGGATTACTTTCAAACTTGCAATGCTAATGTAACCTTACAGTCAAGGTGGAGCTGTAGGTTCTTATCTAGACTGCCTTGTGAGGCTGCCAGGACTTTATATGGATACATTAGCTTATCATTATTGTGTTGAGTTTCCACAATCCAAAAGGGGGGGATCAGAATTATGAGAAACAAATAATAAAAAATGCTTGAGTAATGTTGTTTAATCACATAGTCAATTCAAATTGATTATGACAGTAGGGAGCCAATTTAGAGTGAGGTAATGACAAATGCTTCTTAGTTTAAGTAAGAATGAGTGAGAGAAAGAAGCTGCATTGTGAAGTGTTTTTTCTTTGTTCTCAGTCCTGTTTAGTCTTTAGATTTATAGCCAAAATAGAGAACTTGCAAGCAAGGAACAAGTAATACTATGGAATCCACTTCATTCTCCCACTTCCAGTGCTGATATAGTAAATAAAACAGCAACAACTGTGATGCCCATCCTTTTTGGAACTGGCACTTATTTTCCTACCACTACCTCCTTGCACTTCTAACCATTATTCACAGTTTTCCTTCCTGGAGTTGGGCTGGATCTAATCTCAGCAGGGGTCTGACATGAATGTGGGGTCTTTCCCTGTAGGAAGGCTGAAAGTTGCTCAATCATGAAATTAGCAAAACAGCAGGAAAGAAATAACAGCAGTAGACCAACCTCCATCCCACCCTAAGAAACTGACATGAAAAAAATGTGTAAACAAATTATATTAGATTTTAACTTGGGTGTAGGTGGAGGAGCCAGCAGATTTGCTTGCAATTTCACTGCTTTTCAGAACCAAGAGACAGATTACTCCAACAAAAGAGAAATAACTCCAGTGGCTCCATGACAGTTTAGCCTCTTGTTTGAATGATGGGGATTGCAGGAATAAGGACGTGGAAACAATGAGAAATGTGCCTGCAAGCATAGCAGATGCAAGGTTCTTGAGAATTTTGCTGTAGAACTCTCTCTCAAAACTGGAGCTAAAATCAAGCATATTGACCATATCCAGCCCCACGTATTGGGGAAGAGCTCCAGCTTCACGGAACATCCAAGTAAAATTAAGCCTTAAGAATGCCACTTGGTCAAGCAGCCAGTGCAGAGATATGTAATTAAGATTTCATCTGAAGAAACTACAACCTCAATTTTGCCATTCTCCATGAATGTTCTGCCAGATACCAGGCTAACCTGGTTGCCTAGATTCATCATTGACCTTGTTAGTCCTGATCAGAGTTGATTTCAGAAATCCAAAGTGGGCAATTCTTTCTAAACCCCAACTATCTAGACTTTCCAGCTTTCCAAATGATGGAACCTTATTTGTAAGGATATTTTCACATCCTTATCTGAAATGGAGAAAGTGATAAGAGACTGACCATTGGAGTTCCTGATTCCTTTTTTCCAAGGCCAGTGGGGAAAGGCCTGCATGTTGCACCTTCCCTCCCAAAGCTGTTGAATACAGTTTGCTGCCTTGATTTCCAAGACTGATGCCAGACCAAAGCAACCCTGACATCTAGATCAATTCTCCCTGCTTTCCCTGCTGGGGATTTTCAGTCCTCATCAATCCAGCTGTCTCTCAGTACCAAAATCTTTCCTGTCCCTTGGTTTTTCTAGTAAGCATTAACTTATATGCACACAAAGTCTCAAATAAGAGATGGAGGGCATGAATCTTGGGTTTGAACCAAATTCCCCTTTCAAACTCAACTCTTTTGATTCAACTCAGTGCCTAATACACTTTCTACTCTTCCATTAGTTCACTGAGTAACAACCAACAATGCAAATTACAAACCACCTGTTGCCATTTAACAAGAGCAAGCATGTATTATTTAAATATTCGCATTTGAGTCTGTAAAAGCTAAACTCTGAAACTCACAGAAGTCATGCATACCTATTTGGGTTTCTTACTCTGCATCTAGAAAAGAGTCCCTGCTGCTAACAAAAAACAATTACATTTTCTCTCTACCCTGTCCTTGCAACTCATCAATCTTGGTGGCTATAACAGCTAGAAGCCTGCCTTCATTTTCAGAAAAGGTAAATCACATTTCTTAAAATGCCATATTTGGCATCCAGTATTCTCTTCTGTGGACTATGCTCATGCGCTTTCAATGAAAGGTAAGAAAAAATCCATTATCTGCCATCCTCATCTAGAATATATTGTGATTTTTAGAAGTTCAGCCAGCAGGTTAGGAAGCCTACCAACTGGACTTTCTAATGTGATCTTTAGAAGTATTTTTGTACAAATCCTTTTTCTGCCAAATTTTCACTCACTCTGCTTAAAAAAGCACAATTTGAACCTCTGTAGTCCAAGAGGGCAGGATAAGATCTAATGGACTTACGCAATAAGAATGATTGCTGCCATTAGACTACTGAGCCCTACACAGCCACAAATTTTCCTTTCTTCTTGCTGGCATTTGGTTTCAGTGTACAAAATCTATGCATTATTTCCCCACATTGGCACAGCACATTTAGGCAAAGATCTGAAAGTGCAGACAACAGAGAATTAAAAATATTAGTATGTAGCAAATGTTTCTATTCAATACCAAGATGCAGTTTTGCAGTGGTGTTTTAAAAAAGGTGGGGAATGCAACTAATGCTCAGCTAGCATGCTTATCAGGAGCAAGGTTCTGTTTAGTCCATATTTTTTCACTGAGACTCAATATTCATGCCATCCCAGCATTCTTAAGTTTTAAGAATAAAAGCACCAAAATTAGACTGCCCTAGCAGACAGTGTTAAGCTTATCTCTCTCCCCCCCAGGCCAGGCACTACACCATACTTAAAGCCCTCTGCTTTTGACCTCCCTCTTCCCTGCACTATAGTGTGCTCCAATGATGATTCCCTCAGCTGAGTCAGAACTGGACAAACTTGGCTCAAAATGAACATGTCATTGCATTCAGTGGACTCCACCAATGTTTATTTACAGAAGTAGGTACATTTTAAGAAAAGACAAAAAACATGCTGAAGTCTCTGGATCATTGGGAATCAAGTGATTAGCATATGGGGCTAAGAAAGACTCCTAGATTCAGTTACAGATTTGGAGGACAAATCAGACTGCAAATGACCGCCCAATCAGGCAAAAAGGAAACAGCTCAAAATACAAGAGAAAAAGGAGGTGGAGGAGGTGGTGGTGGTTTGTATTTTTAGCAGTCATGAAATATTCACTGGCTGGGTTGTGTGTTGCCAAGCTGAGGCAAAGGCGACCCTGCACAAGCTATTTATAGTTGACTCCTGTGTCATGCCCATAGCAAAATTGTGGATGTATGAAAAATGTGCCCATAGGATGATCCCCCCCACTTGACTATGTAGTTGCATGGCTGTTCACCTGAGCATGCAAAACTTTTCCAAGACACCCCTTATTCCTTAGTATCCTATCTCTTCCAAGATGTTTGCTCCTTTGAGGTTCTGGTCAATCAATGGAACAGTAGCAATCTCCTATCCTGACAAAGTTGTTCTATGGGTAGTGGAACTCATAGAGGTGGGGCTGGACTGGGAAAAACTGCAGGCATACCCAGCAGGGGGAGTACCAGGAAAGCAATCAAACAGGACAGCCTTTTTTTTTTTTGGTAACTCAGTTTCCCATTGACTTCCTCAAAGATTTGCTGAACTCAACATTTTCTCATGCCCAAAGCAAAAAATTGGCTGCTGATTTCATCTCCATTTTCATGCATCATTCTTGGACAGGAAACAGTTCCCTTTAGAGTACAGTACCCACCACAAACCAAGGGGACCCTAAAAACTTCCCTTGTGAGCGCTTCCTCCCACATACACACACACATTTCCTTTCTTGGCTCTTTCATTCTTGATAGGAAGAAACATATGTCTAAAACGGCATTATCTTAACCTTGCAGACAGCTTAAGTTCTCCTCCTCTACCTCTTCCTATTGAAACTGGAAGCATTATGGTTGCTAATTTCCTTGGTTTCTGAACCTGTAAAATTCCTATTTCATTAATAGGATGAATAAATCACAAGGGAGTATCATTTTGGACAGTCCCTTGATTCAGGTCCAGAATTTTGTAATTGCACCATCAAGTATGTGGAATATGGCATTAACTGAAACTAAATTTAATAAATTGAGAGGCTCAGCTTTAATGGAGAAAGAGAGATAAAAGCAGGCTTCTAATCCTGCAGGCAAGTTTGTGTGTGATCTTGAGTGACAGCTCAGAACTGAGAGATTAAGAAGAGGTAGGACTATTTGCAATATGTATTTATTTTGGTTAGGAAATGGAACTTGTCAGTCCCTCACAATAGCAGAGAACCTACCAAAGAAACTAAAATGTGCACAATTTTGCAATTATTCTTCCTGGATAACTGTTACTTTCCACCACAAAACATAAACCATATACATTGCTGAAAATCAAGGACCAAATGCTCACCATTTCCTGATGACCATTCAAGGTCATCAATCAACCTTAATACAATTTAAACTGTGAAAGGAAAGGGGGAAGCAAATGAACTCTGCAGAGTATCTGGAATTTTGTAAAAGAGAAGCTTCCCTACAAATCAAGATATTTTCACACAAATGGGAGGTTAGGACTACATTAGGTTTTTAAAACCTATATTAGCCACTAAACTCATTCTATAACTTGTACTTTGCTTATCCAGTTTCTTAGATTGAGTCATTTAAATAAAATATTCCCAAGTGCACATCCCAAGTGTAATTTCTAGC
>JANHZU010000757.1:81795-94746 GCA_032468055.1 Acrochordus granulatus
ATTCCCAAGTGCACTTCTTCTAAATAGCTATCATCAAAGTCATAAGTGAAAGAGTATCAATCCAAATGTTTCAGAAACCATATACTGTACTAAAATTCCATATCCTGAAAAATACATGCTAATCACACAAACTTATTGATCTAATAGAAGTCATTACATCAATAACACTAAATAACTATCAGAAAGAGCTTATTCAACACAGCAGAACAATTTGAGAGAACAGCCTCCCAAAATACTCTTTATATAGTATGTGGATAATAAGTTCCCTTTTGTACTGTAATATTGAGCACACATATATCTAAACTACATATTTGAATGCAAAAATGAGAATATTTTTCAAAGAAGTCTATGCTATAAGAAGGCAACAAAAATTGAGCAGATTTATCCAGTCTTATTCATAGAAGGGTATCCAGGTAGTGTGGCCTGATGATCAAACTTGTAGAACTACATCACACACTTTCCAATGATCTTGTGGAACGAAGTTATCATACAAAAGCCATGACTGCAAGATGTCATTTCCCAGGGAAGTTCTAAGCTTCAAAAATCCTGCAGAAATGACCGCTCTTCCATTGCACTATAAAGGTTAGAAATTAAAAAAAAAAGTAGTGCCTCTAACTCACAAAACCATAGCATTTAGAGGAGCAGGATTATTTCACTTTTTCTCAAACAGCTTCTTTTCCCAGTCATCAAATGTTTTGAAAACTTAGAGCATCCTGAAGAAGGCCACTCAAATAATGGGTTAAAAGACTTAGCCAAGTATCTGTCTTGGAACTACCAAATGCTCTTTAGATATCAAGCTACAGCCAGGCCATGTGAACAAACAAGGGAAGTATTGACATCTGAGTGTGCGCTTCCTTTTATATTGTAAGAGTGGGAACAGCTCCTTTTCTCCTCCCTTTGTCTAGATCTTTGATGGAGATGAACTAACATGTTTTGATAGCAGATGCCACAAAACTTGGCACTGCTGCAAAAGAAGATCCCTACTCAACATAATCAAGAACACATTAAGACTCAAAAAGTCCCTTTTGTGGGCCAGTTCTGTCATTGAAGCAACATCAGATGAACTAAGCAATTTGAATCATTTATGTTCTTCTTGAGTCCGCAGGCTTCTCCCCACTTCTACTGGTTTACTCAGAAATCAAAATCTTTTGGAGACTGGTTGGACATGGAACCTTGTCTGGTACTGGTACTCAAGCACTGATTTTGGAAATCTCTTTCAATAAATGAGTGAATGCTGACAGTGGAAGAGAATATTCAAGGTGAGGAGAGTATGGCTAAGCTTGCTCTCCAAGGTCCTTTTTTTCCACTCAGATTTATCCCATATTATACATTCAAGATTTTTTTTCTCTGTAGTCATAATATTTTGTTCTCCTCTGAATTAAACTGAGATATGCCAAATTTTTAGTTAATCAACTGGAGACAAAGTGGAGAGACAAGGTATTCTTGATGATTCTGCAGTTTTATTTTGAATTTCAGTGTTTTTAAGTATTTATATCCTAATATTACATCAGTTTGGTGCCCAAAAGATAGAGCAGAACTATGGTTGCTCCATTTGGTCCCTCAGGAATGGGCACCTTACCTATTGCTTCTTCTCTACATTTTAATTTTTCTAACACTTGCACTCTTATTTCTTGGGAGTATTACCACTGCTAGAAATTACACTTGGGATGTGCACTTGGGAATATTTTATTTAAATGACTCAAACTTAAGAAGTTGGATAAGCAAAATACAAATTAAAAATGAGTTTAGTGGCTGTTGGTTTTGCATTCATATTAAAAACCTGATATAGACCTAACATCCCACTTGTGAGATGCAAAGTTCCCATTTCACATTTCCCCTAAGCCATGACCAAACCACAATGACTTAAGGATTCATAATGTCTTAGGGGTTTCCTAGGATGCAATCAAAAAATGGAACAAGAAGACCTTCACAGAAGCTCAACCAGGTTGATATTACACAGGGACTATCAGCTTTGCTTTGAGTATACATTCCCCCCTTTCTCCTGCAACCTCAGATCTTTGACTGACTCCAAGCTGAAGACTACAGTTCTCACCAATGCGGCTGTCCATCACATAAGTCTCAATAATGGCACTCTTCCGGCACAAGTCCTCAGCCATGGAGGCACTACTGACTTCAAGGTGCTTCACCTAGGAGAGAAAGATGGCATTACTTGTTATTGCCAGGCTTGCTTCCCACAAGACCAATTCTATTCTTTGATTTCGGAATCAACTAGTTTCTAGCAATGTAAATGTGGCAGACCAGCTTGTCTTTCCAATTTGCGCTCTTCATCATAGCCCTTCTCCCAGGGCTTGTTCCTGTCTCTGATTCCCTCAAAGTTAAAACAGTATCCGTACTGACATTCTTTCAGAATCAGCTCCCCAACCAGAACCCCAAAAGTAAATATCTGGCAACACTATCAGGATTAAAAGCAAAGCCCCAGCCGCCTCAGTCAATGGACTCCTAGGTAGTCCACTGTGTACCTGCATCCAAACTATGTGATCTATACTGTGGGAAGTACAGGAAATACTGAATGGCTTAGGGACTCTCAAAACCCATATCAATCTAAGGTGATTTTATACCTTCTCTTCCAATAGCCATTTCTCCTGTTGAACTTCAGCCAGCCGCAGGAACAGTTCTGAGATCTCCTCATCTGAGAGGTCAGCTGGCCGTGGAGGTTGTGACTGTGACTGTGGGCTTCCTGTGGTTGACTGCAAGTAGAAAAGATAAAAGACAGATGTATCTCTGTTCACATGCAGGCCTTTTACTACAAGCACAGTTCAGTACATTTGCAAAACAACTCAATTTCTACCAAGTAGGCAAAAGCATTTTTCTCTTGCTTTTGTAAGGCATCAAAGACAACAGAATTGTATATAAGATTAATTTTATAATAGTAAACCTGGAATTATGCATCTAGCTCCTATTGCCAATTATTCTTTTACACTTAAAACATTTGGAAGCAGATTCTCAAAGAGCTGTTCTAACTGGGAATTATGGAAGGTGTAATTTAACATATCTAGAGAGCACCAGTTGGTAAAGATTGTACTCTAAACTAAAGAAATAAGAACATACAGCATATGTTCAAAATACCTAGTTTTTCAAAATGAGAACTGAAAATAAATTTAGAATCAATTGATGTCTTTAACAGGCAGGTAGACTCATGGGGGACTTAAAAGTTATGCTCGTTCCAAACAATGAAATAAATGGGATGCAGGTGAGGTAGTGGACCTGCTGAACCAGTGCTCATTTGTGGTAATGGACTGGGTCATTTCCAATAAACTGAAGTTTATTTCCAATAAACAGAAATCAAAATTGCTTTGCCTGTCCAGTGAATAGACTTCAACCTATTCTGAATGGTGTTCCTCTCACCTTAAAGGTTCAGTTCATAGCTTTGGTTTGCTTCTAGACTGAAGCATCTTCCCCCAGCTTGGGCTGTTGAACCAGCTATGGCTTTGTTGGATAAAGACACTCTCATTATAGTAATCCATGCCCTGGTAACTTCTCATTTAATTAGCACAATACATTAGATTTAAGATACTTTAGATATTTCAGTTAGAAGAAAATGCTGGTAGAAAAGTACTGGAAGAAACTGGGCAACATGAACATACCATGCCTGTCCTTTATGAAGTAGCTTCCAATTTAGAGTGCTATTTAACCTACAAAGGGCTTCACATTTGGGGCTGTAGTATATGAAGGTACTCCTCTTTGCACCTGTTCCTATTTGTACCCTAAGATTCTTTCTCAGAAAGGCTGTTCTGGGTACTCTTCCACAGTGTGAGGCAATGAAGTCTACCTGGACTTTTCAGTGGTAGCTCCTAACTCCCCTGGATTGCCCTGCCCAGCTAAGTATGAGTGGGCCATCTTTATAATCTTAACTGTGCTGCCAGACAAAAATATGGTTATGTTCCCAAGCTTTTTAATAATGCGTAATTCTTGTTTCAGTTTTCAATGGTTTTATTTTCTGTGATTATTTTAATTATTTTGATTTTATTTTGTAATGTACCAGGTTTTTATAAAATGTCTGAATATATGCTCTTAATATATTGCTTTTAACATAACTTTAATTATAAGCAGTGTCAAAATTTCCCAGCTTCCAAATCTATTTGCCATCTTATTTTTCCTCCAGTATGATTTAAAATTCTTAATTCCATATACTTGCTATAAACATTTAGTTCCTAATACATGAAAAACACAGCTTAACAATATGAGCCAAGTATGGGATGTAAACTAGGGATCCTTCAATCAGCCTCCATTCTGCTTTTATTCTGGCTTCATTAACTTCCTTGCACTGACATGTTTTAGTCAAGTTTTGTTTTCATTTATTGTTAGTCATACTTGGTACCAATTTTTGGCAGACAATATAAATCATGAATATCAGAAATGAAACAACATGTGAATTGCTCTAAACATATGTGAAAATATTACATTTAGACTTCACAAGAGCAGATTTAAAAACAGTTGAGTTGTCATTCTGATAGGGATCATAGGCTTCTGAAGCAAGCACATATTCAAAACCATCCTATTTCTTAAATATTCAGACTGAGTTTGCCCACTCATGCCAATATTTCCCATCTGGTTTTAACTAGCTGACCTTGGAGTCCCAGAAAAAGAAAAGAAAAAATTCCCCAAAACCTTGAAGACTGCAATCTTGATACTGCAGTGTCAAGTGAAACTTGCGGGTGAATTATGACATCATGCTTCACTGGTGCAACAAATGATGCAGAGCAGAAGTGAGGAGAAAATTATTTGCCCTTCATGGGGAAAAGGAAAGAACTAGACAGAGGAGGCGCATTTCAGGAAATGTTATGATTTTCTTTTTTGGAAAGAGAAAATTATCCTTTTTTTGTGGGAATGAGAATCATCTCCACATGAAGTAAAGCTATACCATTCAAGAGCCCTGACCTTTGTGTTTTAGAGAGCAATGGTTCTGATATCTATCTCTGGACCCCTCACCTTGTTACTGCCAGCCCCAGATCCCTCTTTCATGATTTCACGATAGCTGAAGGATGAAATGCTGCTACTGTCTCCTGTCTGAGTCCGACTGGGTGAACTGATATCTGCCAGGACAAGATCCTCGATCCCTAGAAGAGAAAGAGAATTCTAGAAGACCACAAAAGGAGATTTTCTGGAGTCCAAACCTCCCATCCAGCCCAGCAGCTCCCAGACTTGCAGTGACTCATTGGAACATCTGATTGGGAGAGAAAACACATCTAGATATCAACAACTTCAAGAAAAATAATCCCATTCTAGGTAATCTATGGCAAAACTTAGCTTCACTTTTCAGAAAGCATTGGCTTCTACCAGCAACTCTTCTATAATGATTTGTATTAAAGATTATAGAAGATGAAAAACTAATACAAAACAAGAAAAATATAAAAAGAAAAGAGAAAAAAACATAAAAAAGATAAAGAAATGACTTCCTCCTTGAACAAAACAAATACAGACAATTTCAGTAACATCACTTTCTTTAACACTATAACAAAAGATCTCTTTTTTCCATATCTCATCTTTTTTTCTATAAACAAATTATAAAGTCTTGTCTATCAGTCCTAATCAGCAAAAGTCCATTCAGTTCCAAGAAATAACAACATATGTTTCAACCTTAATCAAATAAACTGGTTTCATATTCCTTTCCTTTCATAGTATCATATGTTCTCTAAGAATACAACAACAACAAATCTCTTCTTCTCATATCTTATTTATAAGCAAATGTTTAAAGCTTCATCACTCTGTCTTGGGTGAGAAAAACCCATTAAGAACTACTAGAAAATAACATCATATATATTTTAACCGTTTAAATAAGCCAACTTTATACCTCTTTTGACTTTTAAAAATCTTAATATTTATTTCCTTTAGTGTGCCAAAAGCTGATTTCTTTTTATTTTCTCTTTATCTTTTCTCCTTGTAACTCCTGTATAACACATCTTTGTAAGGCTTGAAGGATCAGGTTCAGGTTAGTCAGTGCAGTTCTAATAAACAGGTTCATTGAAGCTACAAGGTCACAAGAATTTCTCCCACTGCTAATAGTCTTCAAGAGGGGTTGGACTTTTGGCATTTGTGCATGTGTAGCAACTCCAGGCTGATTCCCCTCTTAACCCCTGGCTCTGCCCTTCTTTCTCCCACATATCTTTCAAGTCCAAGAGAAGAAACTGTCCAAGTCACTCTTCTGATTTATTAGTTATTAAGACATCAGCCATTAATTTATAATGCACTGTTCACAAATATACTTGAATTCTTCCAAAGTTAAAATACCTTTTTCCATTCTGTATCAGTGGGTCTCTTTTCCTTTAATTACAAACTTTAATTTTTTCTGGTTGCCTCCAATGTCCAATTTTCATTGCTTATCATGCTTTTCTCTAATCCACATTTTCCCATGGAAGATTTCTTACACTTAGATTCAAAATCTTCATATATTCTGAATATGATTTTAAATAAGCCATGGGAAGGATTCTTATAATTAATTTCAAAATCTTATTTCCAATTTCCATCTTTCAAAAACCACTAGGATCCAAAAGCAATTGCTCCAAAGCCAATGGTTGAGCAGGTTTTTGCTATCTAACTGTTTGCAAATTTTCTTCTCCTGTCCTCCTAGGAGGAACTAGACGGCATGTGTGAGACACTAGCACATTGTACAATGAAGTGCATGGTGCAAACCAAGCTGCTATTTCATAGTGAAACCCATCTTATCCATCAAGTATTATGTGGATAAAAAGGGGAAAAAAGATTTGTGTGCCATTGTGAAATTTCTTGGAAGAAAACTGAGAACATGACTACTTTAGAAAACTACACACACCTACAAACCCAAAAGGCAAGGGACACATTTTACACAGCAGACTGCAGCTTCCAGTACAGACTATCTGGTATATCCACCAGATCACTGAAACTAGTGAGCTAGTTTTCTTTTGCTTTTGAAAGGGGTGGTTTTAGCACAATACTACAACAAAGCTTCAAAAAGGGATTTAAGATAAGTAAAGTTAAAACAGATACCAAGGACATCTGCAAAGGGAAAATTTCAGAACTGCTATCTATTTTGTTTTACCATGACTTAGATTCTTCAAAGTAATACTCTCTAAGTGTCTCAGCCTTCAGCAATCATCATCCTCAGCCAATATGATCTCTTTGCAGAAATAAAGGAACACTAAGCGCATACAGTACCACAAAGACAGGAACAGAAGTGGAGCTCAGTGGTAAATCCAAATTACTTTTTGAAGTGAGAAAGAATGAGGGTTGTGATGCCCCTGATCCAATTCTATCCCTTCATCAGGCTTTTCTGAGACAGCTTTAGGTAAGCTGGATTTTGTGACATTAGAAGGAGGAATATAATGGCTTCTCTTCAAGGCCTCACTTGATCTTTGTGCAACCCACATGCTCACACACAGCCCTCATCTTTGCAAGCTCAGCCATACAGTTTCAAAGAGAACTAAAGCAGATTTGCTCTTTAACCTCAGCCATGAATCCAAGCTGAATGTTTTCTTTCTTTTCCAAACAGGAAAATAGCTGAAGGATGAAATGCTGCTACTGTCTCTTATGCCAGGATTGATAAATACTCTTATGCCAGGATTGATCACTAGCTTCTTTATTCTGAGGTTTGTCTTCTCAGAGCAAAGAGCTTATCCATTACTTGCTACCCCATCCTTTCAATAAGTTGTTTTAAGGCCCCTCATCAACAGGAATAAATGAGAACTATTTGAGGTGCTCCTCAATCAGATCTGTAGACTAAACTTCACCCTTCCCTTGTATCCTCAAGGGAATCCTGATGATGAAGACTATTTCTACCTATAGAACCTTAGCACTATCTGTGTAGCCCCACTCTACCATTTGGCCATATTCCATTGTGGCATCTTTCATGTAAATTCTCCCAAACTTTAACAGGTAAAAAAAAAACAAGGGAGAAGGACAGCAAAGCACAGATAGCCTTATCTCATCCTGATAGCATTTCAGCAAATAGAGAACCATTTTCTTCTGCCATGCCTTAATTAAAAAGAAAGGCAAGATGGGAAATGTTTTCTTTCCCATGCTGACATCTACATCTACATCTGCCTGTAAAGACAGATACCCTGTTGCAATGAAGGGTGCAGTGGCTTCCCATCAACAGCATTGATCAGGTTGATACTGCTTTGTTTCAGAAATTCTCTGCACCTCATGTTTCTAGACCATGCCCTAATGCCAGAAATGGGATTTTTAGCAACTGTGCAACCCATCCAGTACAGCTTCAAGAGCTTCTCAAAAAGAAGAGTGTTAAGTGCATAGGAAGTGAAAGATCCTACAGCAACCATAGCAACTGCTCAGCCTGGATAATTAATTTTTAATCCAATCACAAAAATGAGACCCCATAAGTGCTGGTAATCTGGAGTAGAGAACTACAGGTACTTCCTTTACTCTGATCCAATCCTCAAACTACTTGTTCATTCAAGCACCATTCTTATTTACTGATGCTGCAAAGATTTGTCTTTCTCCACAGCCCAGTCTTTTTTTTTAGCAATAGACTAAGTTTGAGGTCACTGTTCTTTCACCAAAGGAAGAAAAAGAGACATCAAATGGAAAATAGGGCTACAGAGGAGAAAGATTCTTTTCTGCTTTGTTACAGGCACACTCCACAAGAACAGCAAAGAACAAACTCAGAAAATTAAGCAGCTCTTTTTTGTTTCAGGGCCCTAAAGCAAAACAGCAAGATACAAAACTATCTTTGCTTGCAAGTTGCCTGGGGTTTAGGAAAACTGTTCACTTCAGCCTTACTTTAAAGAGGGAGAATTATACAGAATGTTTTATATAGCTAGTAAGCCCTTTTGTAGCCAAAGCTTCTGTAACACAGAAGCTTAGAATGGATTGATTGTGCCTATAAAAAACATACTTCACAGGTCCAAAATCAATGCATGCTGGAAGGATTTTACCATCTTTCCCATTCAAGGCATGTTGTGATTAGGGAGACGGTCCAATATCAAGGATTAGTACCAATGGTCCTCCAGCTGTTTCTGAAGCAGCAGGATCAATAAGCATGGAAAATAGTGAAGATATTGGGAGATGTAATTCAGCAATAGCCAGAGGGGCACTTTTGCCTTAGTGCATATAAATGATTGAATTCAAGGATGTGCATCACATCCTTGAACATCACATCATTCTTGTACATGCAGCACAGAAGACACAAATTTGTAAAGCAGTAAAGGGCAAGAGGAACCCTTGGGAATGACTATATTTTCTGGGTACCAGGAAGTAGTTTAGATGGTTGTGATTTAAAAATCCTCATTTTGTCCACTGGCAAAGACAGTCATGAAACATGGCTTCTGGACCATACTTGATGGAACTTTCTCCAAAGGTCTCAATAGACCTCACTGAGATGGATTTTCCTAATTTTGCAACCTAATGATGTCATTCCTACATTACCACTGGGCAAAGATACCCAAATTCCAGAAACTACCTTAAAAAAAATGTCTCTTCCCCTTCTCCATTTTTTCCACTTCATCTGCCATCCTGACTAGGCAGCTAAGCTCTGCTCCATACCCACCTCTCCTTTCCCACGCAACACAGAATGGTTTCCCAGAAGACTTGTTGAGCTTGTTTTAATGTTTACTTCTCTGTGAGAAATTCCAACTTGCCTGACTCCCCCTCCTCCCTCCAGACCATACACCGCTGGGACAGCCAGGTGGCTGGCTGACTGCAGACAACTGGCTTCCTATTCCTATGGTGTCTGGCAATTGGAGACAGCATCATTTCTCCCTCCTGGAATATAGCTTATGTTCATGACAATGCTGATCCAGGAATTCTCGAAACTGCTGCCAGTGCAAGTTCTGGAAATAAATGTGCATTTTGCTGCAAATATTTCATTTGTTCCAAGGACTGAATTCATGTCTTTGACATGAAGTGACATTATAATGAGGGCTGATAGAAATGAACAAACCTGGACACTCTTTCATGGAGGCTCAAAGCTACAAGTGGGCAGAGGACAAATCAGAATATCTGATAGACCTTTAAATGCTTTGCAGAAGATCAATCAGGATGTCTGCCTTTTATCTGTCAAATAAACAACTGTTTTCCCTATATTGTTGGAAAAAGCACTTATGGAAAAACAAGGAGAGGATTTTTACATGAAAAGACTCATGAACTTGGTTCCTGATACAAATTCCTAGACAGGTTTTTTAAAAAATGTCAATCTGTAAGGACATATCCATGAATTATTTCACAGGTAATCTTTGATTCATGGATCTCAGGGTTCTAAGAGGAAGACAAAGTTGACTCAGTCAGCTTGAAGTCTGCCTCTTTCTTTTCTTTGCCATCTTATCCCAGCTTGAGTCAGCCTACAGACTCAAGTCAAAGGAGTTCTCCAGAAACTAAGGTGGAATACCTGCATGGTTTACCTGTTGTAAGAGTTAATTAAATGCCTGCATGGATCAGTTTTTCTGTACCTTACAAAAATCTTAGCTATCTTTGGTTCCCATATCATACATTTTGAAAGTGCTCATGAGATTCAGAATGAAGGATACATATGTATCCACTTGCCACATTACATGGTCATTGTTGTATGTATATTTTATGCTTCTCCAAGGTGAAAAAAGTTTATGTTAGGAAACACATTGTTCTGCTTTCTAAGATCAGACCATGTGTTTGTGTACTTATTTGCTTTTTTGCGATATTTCTATGCTGCCACAGTCCAATACAACACCTAGTGGCTTATATAAGAGCAATCAGAACAGTCAAAATAGAATATTGAATTAAAAAATACACCAAATCAGGTCATACTACCCAATGGTACCTAGTCTCCTGACAGCAATTACAAACTGAATACTGTATGAAGCAACAATATTTTCACTTCCTAAAGGGCATCAATCCAGGACCAAATGAACCTTTATGCAATAGCTACTCCAAAGTGTAAGCGTTATCACAGAGAATCACTAACTCTTGGCCCCTAGCTCATCAACCTAAGGAAGGGGGTGGGGGAGGGAAGGAATTGGACCCTTCTTTCTTAGGGTATGGGAAGGCCTATTTCTATATGAAGAACACAATCCTGGAAATACCAGGTAGCCAGGCCAAGTAGGGATTTATAGCTTCAAATTAACCCTTTGAATTACACCCAAAAATATATTGGAAGCCAATGCAGGACTGCAAGAATGTTACATAAATATAATGGCTCAGACATGCTAATAAATAGGCAGCTGCATTTTGCCTCCATTGTAGTTTTCATGGATGGCTCTAGATAAAGGCTGTTGCAGTAATCCAATTTCTAGTGATGAGGGCATGAGTTACCCTCATCAAGGTCTCCTGCTCCAGTTAGGGCCACAACATGCACACCAGCTGAAACCAAGCAAAGGTTTCACTTACCACAGCTTCTAACTGCAGGTCTAGTCTAATAGTAGCCAAGAATCCAGGAAAGCCCTCAAGCCACGGACTTGCTTCAAGGAGAGTACAATCCAGAATTATAAAAGGAGCTAAGAGGAGTCAGATTTTTTAAAACAAATACATCACCTTCTATTGTGCCAGAATTCTCAGTTTGTTTCACCCCATTCAGACCTGCAGCAGGGCCAGAACCTCCACCGTATTTCCTGCTTAATCTGAGATGGATATATACTAATTGGGGTATAATTAGCATGTTCATTGTTATTGTTCAGTCACGCAGTTATATCTGATTCTTTGCGACCCTACGGACTCAGTATGCCAGGCCTCCCTGTCCTGCACTGCCTCCCCAGAGTCCATCCAAATCCACACCCATCATGCTATCTAACCATCTCAGCCTCTGCAATCCCCTTCTCCTTTTGCCTTCAGTCTTTCCCAGCATCACAATCTATTCCAATGAGTCCTCTCTTCGCATTATGTGGCCAAAGTATTTGAGCTTCAGCTTTAGTGTCTGTCCTTCCAATGAGCAATTAGGGTTGATTTCCTGTAGGATCAACTGGTTTGATCTCCTTGCAGTCCAAGAGACTTCTCCAGCACAATTCAAAGGCATCAATTCTTTGATGCTCAGTCTTCCTTATGATCCTACTCTCACAGCCATACATACTGAAAAAACCATAGCTTTGTCTATAAACATATTCACACCTCACCTCAAATTGATAAGATAGCCTCTCCTGTTTGCCTTTTAAAATTTACATGACATATTATATTTTTAAAATCAGGAGAGAGAAGAGCAAATGTTGCAACCCCTACAAGGAAGCAACTAGCTGGCCAACTTCCCTTTTGTTACTGATTGGAAACACTCACCCAGGAAGGAGCAGAGATGCTATAAAACAGTGCCTCTCAACCCCAGTCCTTGCAGGCAATCCAGTATAGAAGTATATCATGATCATTGGTATTAAATGCTAAAAGAACCAGGTGGGATGAGCTTTTTTTATCTAACAAAAGCCATCCATCAGAATGACTGACACATTTTCCATTCTTTTTCCAGGGTTGAATCCAGACTAAAAGGGGTCAAGATAATCTACTTCTTCTCTTGAATTCTGCGGCTGATGCTTTCTCTACAACCTTCCTCAAAAAGGGAATGTTGGAATGTGGTGAAAGCTTTCTAATTATTGGATTTGGGAAAGGCTTCTTTAAGAACAAATTTATTGCACTTATAACATAAACTAGTGAAGTGCTGACAATCTCCTGAACCCAACTATTCTCACATAGATACCCCAGCAAATCAAGGAACCAGATAGAGCTGAAGTACACCCCAGAGATGGTAGATCTCATGACATAACACATTCTATGGTGATGATAATCAGCTGTTCAGTCGTGTCCGACTATAAGTGGTCCTATGGGCCAAATCTTGCCACACTTTTCAATCCAGAGCCACTTCTTTCAGTTGCAATATGTTCCAGCATATCTTCTTTGAGGAAGTCTAACCATTGCATTATTTGGCGACCTGGTTTTCTCTTGCCACTAAGCATTCCATTATATCTTTTTCTAATGAGCTTAATTGCATGATGTGGCAAAATAAGTGAGTTTCAGTTTATTTTGCCAACTCGGGACACTTCTGGTTTAATA
>JANHZU010000757.1:117431-151835 GCA_032468055.1 Acrochordus granulatus
CATACCTGCTGTCATTGTAGAGAGCTTCTTTTTCTGTCTGAAGCCTCACAAAGCTAAAAGGAAGAGAAAGAGATGGCAAGACAGGGAGAAGTTCAAACACAGATGAGAAGAGAAGCTAAAGCTGGGTTTCAAAAGAGAAGCCACTCTGCAGAGCATATTAACATTCTCTCACCAATGGAGGAAGCAGCATTCATTTAAACTTCTTGAAGAGCAAACTTTCTCTTGTAACAGGAATAGCAAATACAAGTAGGAAGAAGCCTGGCTACCTAATAAGAAGTAAATCCCATTCCTTACCCTAATACGGCCAAGCTCCCCGCACCACCCCAAAACATACCTCTCTTGCTTCTTCTTAAGCTTCTCCACAAGCTGCATAAGAGAGAAAAAGCTGTAAGTTCCCACCAGCAATCCTCACCCGCCTCTGAGAATGGGACAAGCCATACCAGCCTCTCTCCCCTCTTACCTTGGTGAGCTCTTGCTGCAGGCGGGAGGTCTCTGTTGTCTTGGATGCCTACAGGAAGGGAAGGAGAGGCAAGCATTGAGATCTATCTCAAGCATTCAAAGCCTTTCACTGATTTGGCAACCATTTGGAATAACTCCACCAGGTGGTTCTGTAAGGCAACAACCAGTTTTGGGCAGTGGTAAGACAAGGAAGAGGCAATCTAGGTTTTCTTGTTCAGAAACCAGCATACTGGTGGTCATTTATCCCATGCAAGCAAACATTCCCCACTCACTTTCCTGGAAATAAAAACAAAGGCCTGAATTTGGGGACAGGAGACTATCACCAGAAGTTTCCAGGATCCTCTCCTGCTTTCAAGTCTCTGTATTATTCTTTATTGAAACATTCCCTGTCCGTGCTAACATTGGTCATTTTGATGATAACTGTTACACTAGATGCAGCACACTTCTAATTCAATGTAAGTTAGTTCGAAAATATATATGGTCACTTATCTTATATGTGATAATTCTGAGTAGCTCACAGCAACATTCCATAAAAAAAGAAAAAATATAAACCCAGAAACCTGCTTCCCCAAAAATAACTCATCATGTATCCCACCATAGTGCCACAACATCCCACCAACTTTCTACTGGTCTCACTGCCATCCTAACTCAATGCCTATGTGAAAAGCCAGGTCTTCGCAGTCCTCCAGAAGGCTAATAATTTGAGGCCCTCCAAATCTCAGGGAGGGGGCTGTTCTACAGGACTGGACAGCCACAAAAGAGTGCCTCCAAGGTGCCACCAGATGATAATTAAATTAAAGGAACTGGGATAGACTTATCCTATCAGTCTTGGGAACAATATGGTCCTATGCCATTTAGGTCTTTAAAGATGATAACCAGTACCTTGAATTAAATCTGGAAGCCAATGAAGCTCATATAGCAGCAGTATTAATACACCTGAGTTGCAAACATCCAGAACTGTACACTGCTGCATGCTGGACCACTTGTAACTTCTGGGTGGTCTTCAAGGGCAGCCCCAAGTACAGTACAGTACAGTAACGCAACAGAGAAGTGACTAAACTGCAAGTGATTATGAGCAAGTTTAACAACAAGATAAATTTGTGCAAAACCCTTTTTAGCCATAGCTGCCACCTGTTTTGAAAGCAGGAGTTACAAGTCCTAAGGACCCCCCAAATTGTGCACCAACTCTGCCCTGGGGAATGCTACCCCAGTAAGAGCCAAAGATGACAACTTATCCAAACCCAGAGCCACACCATCTTGCCAGGGTTGAATTGAAACTCCCCATCCTGGCCCTCCCAACAGGCATTAGGTAAACCCCTGAATGGCTTCACCTGCCAACATGGGGCAGAGATATATAACTGAGTATCATCTGCATACTGATGATACTCATTCCATGTTGTTGAATAGTCTCACCCTGCAGTCTCATGTAGATGTTGAATAGCAAAGGCAAAATACTGAAGACCTGAAGAATACCACATAACTGGAACCTAAGCAAAAGAGTTGAGCAGGAAGCAGAAGACCATATTCACACATTATGCAAAGCTATAAATGCTTAGCCCCAGCTTGCTGAATAAACCACAGTGGCTGAGTTTCCATCCTACATTAAGCCAAAAACCAAACAAATCACAGAATTGTTAAAGCTTCACATGCCAATTCCAGGAATTCCAACCAACATAGTCAGTAGTGAAGAATTTTGAGAGTAATTATTTTCTCTTTTCCTTATTTTCTCTAGGGAAAATGAAATTTTGTATCACAATCTTAAACTAAGAATTGAATTAAATCTTCCTTGTATTCTTGGAAGATGTTGGAAGTCATTCTTTGTACTATATATATATATTTGTTTTTCCTTTTTCTTTATATCTTTTTTCTCTTTATCATTCTTTCACTTTATCTCTTTTCTTGTTAGTTTATGTTGTTTTATGGGTATGTTGTATAAAACTTAATAAAATCATTGAGAAAAAGAATGCTGAGAGTGAACAACATTTGACCACATCCTATGGACCGTAGCCTCCTCAACCTGTGCATAGGGCTCCTTCTCTACTCTGAAGATGAACTCTGAAATCAGAACATTTTGCTTACCTCCATTTCCTTAAGAGCTTTCTTGGAAATAGTTGTATTTCATTTGCAGTGAAGAATGACTCCCCACTCCCTACAGTTTTTGACTAGTTGCACCCTGCAGCTGAGGCAGAAATCAATACTGGTAGTGAATATCAAGGAGTCCTTCTCACCTCGAGGCTGTGCAACTGCTCCTTCAGAAGTATTTTCTCCTCCCTTTCAGTCTGTAGTTTCAGTTCAACCTCTGAGAGAAGCTGCTGGGAGATGGCACTGTCACTGTCAAATGCCTGCTGCTCTGAAGCCTCTGGCACAGTGGAACAAGGATCCAGAGAAGCATCACCTTTCCCACCACCTTGGTTTTCTGTTTGCCGGGCCACTTCCTTCTCATAACGCTCCTGCAAAGCTGGAGAACAAGGATCAGCCATTCTGAGCAGATCACAAATTCCTTCTTCTGTAGTTTATGTTTTCAAACTTAGAACTATTAAGATGTGGCTGGCTGAGGAATTCTAGGAGTTGAAATCTACACATCTTAAAGTTGCCAAATTTGAAAAATACTGATTTAAATCAAGGATGGGCACTTGGAGGCCTAAAGATCAACTTCACCTCCACAATTTCATTTGCAGCCTGGACCAGCCTATCCTTTTTCAGTTCCACTGCTGAAAACCTGAAGCAAACCACCCAGTAATAGTCATGATATTCTGTGGCTTTTCATCAAAGTACAATAGTATAATAGCTAAGTTTCCAATTTGCTTATTACAGTGATTTTGCTTTCAAAAAAATTCCAGAAGGAAGATAACTTCCTTCCTTCCAATGCTGCAACTTTGCATTGCTACTTTGAACCCCTGAAAAAATATAGGAAATAAAAGTGGACACAAAAATGTTATCTGCTTTGGTTGTAAGTTTGTATCATTTGGTTTGCAAACAATATTTTCCTAATGCTCTCATGACTGATGAAGCCTTATGAAATCCTCCCCACTATTGGTAAATAATTGTGGGGGAAATACACTGCTATCTTAATATTTTATGTGGAATCAGAAACTAGTTGTTGGAAGATGCTTCCCAGATTTCAGCTCATCTCATAAAAAATAAAAACAAAAAGAGGCTATTAGCAAACTGGCAGTCAGTCCCAGCTGTAACTCTTACAAACACCTCTAGCCTATTGTGTTTCCTGCTGCTCCTTGTCTTGTTCAGCACTGACCTTCCTTGAACTCCTACCTCTATTACCTCCTTCTATGATTTGGCTGTGATTTATTTTTGTTCCCTATCCAGTTGCAACATTTGCACATTCTAGCCTACCCCCAGGCACACAGAAGTTGGGGCCATAAAACAGGCATTCTTTCAGAACAATTGCTAGGTGAAGGAACAGATCAGACTGCAGGTAGGAGACAAGGTATCTTCTCTATGGCAATCTTCCCCATTTTGGATGTTCTTCAGCCATGTCGACCTCAATGCTTAGAATTCTCAGTAATGGCAATATTTGGGGAAGGCTGTTCTACATGCTCCATGTCAATCTTCTCCCTATCCCGTTCCTCAGACTTTCCAATCTTAAATTTAAGCCCCCTCAGTTATAGGCCACAAAGAATGGTACCTGCCATGTTCTTCTGCAGGGCAGAGTTCTCCGCCTGCAGCCTTAACAGCTCGCCATCCACAGAGCTGGCTAGGAATGTCCCTTTGCTGGCTACTGCTGTCTTTCCTTCCTGAAGAATCTGATTCTCCTCCTCCAATTGCTCAATCTGGGAGCACAGCTGTATTTGAGAGATCAAAGGATTGCATTTCAGCAAAAGACTGGAGTACAACTATAGCAATAGAAATGATGGTTGTAGTTTTTCATAATCTTCTCTTGATGTTCCATGAGAAGCAGAAATCCTTCCCCAAGACACACCCTGTCTTAAGTACAGTAATCCATCACCCACCTGTTATTGCTGAAAAGTGGGTGAAAGGTTTGGCTTACCCAAGTTCCCCTTTCTTCATTCTTTTCCTTGACTCCAAAGAGAATATTTAACATTTCAGATTCTACCCAAACATTACAAGAAACTCTGTAAGGGTAAGAACTAGTCTGGCAGGCAAAAGACTAGAGGCATTTAAATAGAGGGTGATCACCATCTATCAGAATTGCTACATTTACAAGATTTCTACTGTGAATAGATAATTGGATTAGGCAACTTCAGAGATCTTCTCCAAACACATTCAACAAAAAGCAGAGATGATCCACTTGGGAGAAATTGTCTTCAGCTGACCCCAGATCTTCATGGCAAGAAAAGTACTTGTTATCCCAGCTCCCCAAAAATAAGCCTTGAGAGTGTGCTTTAAAGAGTGGACTATAAAGGATACAGTCTCCCTTCCCTCTCCTAATATTATGCAACTAGGAGTAATCTAATAATCAAATCAAATGCCTAGGAAGATTCTCCCCCTGCTGATTAGCCTTCAGTTTTCCAATCTCAATAAGTATGCATACAGCAGTTGCTAAGAAAAAGCTTCCCACTCAACTTCCCACTTTTTTAATACCACATACATGACTCAAATACCACATGATGGAGTGAGAAAAAAGAAGAACATTTGCAGCAACTGGACTTGCCAATCTGATAGGCAAACTAGGATGAAAGACAAGGAAAAAAATTCTTCAAATGCATGAAGAAGTATGTTGGACAGCTGAAGGTTGGTATTCCTCCCACCCACACTTTATATTTAGTATCTCCTTTGGACTATCTGTGATAACAAAGAAAAGTAAAATACTGGAAAATATAAGATTAATCATGGAGGTAAAGAACCTTTAAGATATCAGCTGAACATGCCAGATTAAAAATATTAAATTATGTATCTAGTTAAATATATTGAGCAGTATTTTAGATTCAATGTGCAAAAAGTGTTTTGAAGGACATAGGAGAGTGAACTTAACACCTGTCTGCAACATCTTCACGAGGTCTTTTCTTGGAACTGATCCTGGAAAAGAGAGCAACTGCTTTAGAGAGCTCAAGACAAATGCTACATTTGCACACCTGTGCCCTCCCATATACTGTTTGGAAACTGAATCTGAAGTACTGCACAGTCCTATTTCATTCTGCTTTGATTTTGAATGTGGTTTCTTCCTTTTCATAACTATGTTTGGAAGATCTAGTTGTTTTCGAACTGAGGCTGGGTAGGCATTTGTTAAGATATAAGGTTTTGGATTTCTGTACTAGTTGAATGAACTTGTTTAAGTCATTCCTTTTAATGCTATGGTTCTACAGTTCTATCTCAGAATTCAGCACAGTTAAGCAGCAGTGCTATTTTGTGTCACACAGCACTCCCTGGCATCACCCTGGTGGCACAGCAAAAGGAACAAGTCCAGTACCTTGGAGAGCTCCTGCATGAGTGTACTATTTTGCAGCCTGAAGTCATCCTCTTGGCTATGCAATTTTCCCTGAAGCATTTCATTTTCGTTAAGCAGTGCATCCACCTCCTAGGAAAGCAAAGTCAAAAAAATTACATGGAATCCCAAACATATAATCACTGCAAAGTTCACTCCTTTCCACTAGATGCCAAGTCCAAATCCTCAAGTAGATCAGGCCTCCCAACAATATTAGGAAATGTTCTCACCTGCTAATTTCCTGCCTTTTTTCCTACTCAGATTCTAAATGGTCCATCTCATGGCAAGTGGCCATAAGTTCAGGATGGAATACCAGCAGTTATACAATGGGTAGCAGAGAAACTGGGGACAGGATGTATCCAAGAGGAAGATCAGGTAAAAATGATATGGAATTTTTTTTTCTATTCCATCTAGGCTACTATCTGCTCTTCTCTCTCTTGCTTTTTTCAGACCAGTAAAGTTATATATGCATGTGAAAAATCTCATTTAAATTCGGGAGCTTCTGCATACTGCATAAAAATCATATTTCACCAAAACCAGAGAACAAGGACTGCCCCACTTGAGCTTAGTTTATTGACATTCCTTCTGGGGAAGGAAGTTGGAATCATCTGGGAAAAGGAAAGGAAGACTTACAGAAAGGTGAGAGATGAAAAAAGTATTAGAAACAAGGGATAGCAGATAGAGAGTCTGGATCCAGGCAGGACAGAACTTGACACAGCAATTGATATTATACACTGATACCTTACCTGAGCCTTTTTACTCTTACTCAGAGCCTGGGAAAGAAAGAAAGTTGTTAACAAAGCACCAATAAGGTTTAAACATAGAGTCAATTGTACCAAAAATTTTTTATCATGCTTATTGCTTTCTCTCATAGATTCCCCTGAAGATTTGACTACAAACTCCTGTAATTACAAATTTTGAAACTGTTGAAATCTCAGACTACCCATTTTTAAAATCAAAATGGTCCTTTTGCCACAAACTACAGGTTCAGAAATGTAATATAGAAAAGGATTGTCCACAATTATTATTCTACAACATTTTTTGGAAAGTCACAAAATCTGAATCTAAAAGGGATTAGTAAGGCAGATCTGGTGTCACAACTTTTTAATACTCATTTTTATGAGTTATTAGTTTTATTCAGAGTAGTATATAAAAACCAAGAAATATTCACTAATGTTATGTGATCTTCCCCTCAAAGAACATTTATACTGTATACTAATGTATACCAACACACATTTATATACACACTATTTCATTAAAGAATCTTACTTTACCTTCTGAGCCTTAGCAAATTCCTTGTCTAAATAGGCCCCCCGTTGTCGAAGCCCATTTAATTCTAAAAAATCAAAAGAAAAACAAATCCAAATCAGCAAAATATTTTAGAAAATTGTTTTTGCTATTCTGAACAAGTAGGATACCATATGAAGTATGATATCTAATCCTAAATTTCTGACCATTCTGATTTTTAAATATGTACTTAACAAGCATGTTTCTAGCCTTCAGTTTCATCAGTGTGCCAACTGTGAAAGCATTATAAGCAGAATGCATGCTTGCTTTAGCCTTGAGAGCACCAGAAATGAAAGACAGACCACAGATTTAGAGATGTTTTGCAGCAAGATATCCAACAGGATCATTTTAATTACAAATTGAGAAAGATTTTTAAAAACATTTTAGGCCTTCCAAGTGATGCAGAGAACACAACAACAAAGGAGGAATGAACAAAATCACTAGAAAAATAGCTAATGAAATCCTACTTCCTTTCCAAGCCGAGAACCACAGAAGTTACAAGAAAGGGGGAAAATATAAGGTGAATGTTTTTACAGCCAACCTCTGAGTACAGGATAAAAACACCTGAGAACTTGGTGTAATTTATTCTGCTTTTGCTCTTCACACAGAGAGATATGGTGCTAAACAAGCACTGATTCCTTACTCTCAAACCACAGAAAAGCTTCTTTGGCAATCTGCCTGCACTTAAGATTTCATCATACATTGTCTGTGCCTCTTCAAACACTAACTTCACAATCACATGAATGAGAAAGCCACTTCTTTTAAATAGGAACTGAATTCTACTGCCAGTACTACATTCTAGTTATTTCTTGTGCAGTTGCAACCCATCACACACAAAAACTTTTCACATCTTTTAGAAGCCATTAATTCCACTGCTTTCTTTCTACTCCGCCTTTCCTCTGATTTTGCAAGAGCTATACTAACAGCTAAAGAACTGAATCAGCACAACCATATAGCAAACGTGAGCATATATGAATATGTGCAGGCATTCTGATGCTTTCACGTTAGGCACAACATGGAAATGCCCAGATTACAGAGATATTAAGGAAGTGGACTTGAGGAGAAAGTCTTACCAGTTGTATTCTTACGGAGTTCATCAGAGAGTTGATAATTCTGTGTTCGAAGTTCTAACAACTGGGCCTATCAAAAGAAACAAAAAAGTTTTTTATGAAAAAAACTCACCAGGACAAGTCATATAGATGACTATATGGGATTAAGAAGCTTAAAGCAAGAACCAGCAACTTCCTCAACAGAGGTGGCTGCTCAGCTTCATGGCCATCAAGTGCTATGCAACATATTCACTAATTCAGAAGTTGTTGTAAACCCTTGAGACTATGAATGCACATCTTTTTACTGGCAGGGGGCAACTTCTGGCTTTATTCTTGACTGCAATAAAGATTCTAATCTAGCTGAACTGAATCTGGAAACTATTGTCAAGTCAAGCCAAGGAGTTGAGCTGAACCATGAAGTGTCAGATTTACTCCTGAGTTAGGTCAGGAAGCCCAGCACATCTCTTCATATCGTGGACTCTGAGGATCTATTAAGATATAAGGTAAACTGTGGACAATATTACTACTAATTCTTAATTAATTATTTTAAAAAATATATCTGCATTATTCTTAGACAAAATGGAGATTGGTCCTGAACAACCATTACTGAGGGAGGCTTTGAACCCAGCTATCCAAAGTCCATCCAGTGAATCAGACTGGCTTTTAAAAATTGGAGAAAGAGGATGTAAAACAAATGAAAAGGCTTCTGTTGGCCAGTGATCTACAGAACTTACTCTTATAAATTCTGTAGGGGGGCTTATTTTCCCCACTTATTCTTAAATAACTAAATGTCCTGTTTCCCACCAGTTCTTTTTCCCTTCTAATCCTTGAAAACTACTCTCCAAAACATTCTTCTGCCAAACCATGTAGCATCTTTCATTATCAATGCACTTTACTTCAAATTCTTAGCTGGCAATCACAAGGGCGAGTTGTTTCAGTGATTAAAACAAGTAATATCTCTGCTCTAACTTTGCACCCTCCTCAGACAACCTGATATTCTCAAGGTGGGCTGAACATGTGAAAAAAAATCTATATTAACTAGCTTTTCCCTCCAGAAAGAAACATGTACTTCAACAACAAATGAAAAGGAAGTATTAACTGAGAACTGCAAAGAACTCTGCAGGTATTAAAAGCTTACCGGAGGTAAAAAAAAATTGTTTGAGTCAATCGTAATGAAACCCTTAATGGGATGAGTGCCATGTGGTACTACAAACAAATGTACAGCGTGCCCATATGCTGAATACTACTATCCTGATAACAAAACTGACCACCTTTTTCACTTGTAGAACTTTCCATCAGGCGCAAAATATTAGATAAGGATCAGTGGTATTTTATACTCTGAAAAGTTGTATCTGTGGTCTCAATATGAAGATCAGCAAGAGAAATAAAAGACTGAGAGATGGAATGTATGATCTCTCATTAAACACCACATCTTGAACTGGAGAATGAGAACGCTAGTCACTTCAGAAGCAAGAGAAGCAAGTAAAGGGCATTGCTTCACTTGCAGAAATGAGCCGAAATGGATGCCCAGCAAACCTGGGAAACAGGCAATGCACAGTAATGCAGTTTAGGACGGGTGAATTAGCTCTGTATACACAAAGACAGGCTTTCCCAACCTGGGGCACGCCCAATACATTCAGTTGTTATCACTATCGGTTCTGTCACGGGACTCGTCGTCTTAAATGTCAAGAGGTGACCAGGTTTGTTAGAGCTACCCCGAATCATCAGATTCAAACACGAGAGGGTCTTTAACGCTTTCGCAAAAGACGGGACACCGACACACACACTTCGGAAGGTAGGGGATGAGAAGAACCGTCTCCCGAAAGAGACACCCGCTCGGTTTCCCCCTGGCTCCCGGCCACCCCGGGACGGAGGTGACTAGCCAGTTCTGCAGCCCTGCGGGGAGCAAAGGGAGGCGGGCAATAGTAACCAGGGCTCGGTGCCCGTCTTCGAGAGAAGGTGGCTCCGTTCCGAGAAGCGATGACCCCCACGGCGCAGGAGCCACCTCGTCCATTCACTAACGCGTCCCCGAGGCGGTCTTCCGTAATCCGCGTCCTCCAGATGCGCTCCACTACGCTGCGCAGGGATACTGGGAGCTGTAGTCCAAACGGACCGGCCGGAGCAGGCTGGCTTCGGGCGCTTCAAACGATCGTCCGAAGCCCGACTGCGCTGAACGCGCGCAGAGAACACAAGCAAGCGGCTGCGAGGGCTACCGCTCCTTACGGGGACCCCGGCGGCGCCTAGCCACACGGGAGCTGCCCGGGAGAAGAGCTGCACGCCCCCCCCGCCTCTGCACCCCCGGCCCCTCGCCGCGCTCCCCCTGGAAACACTTCCCGGGACCGGAGCCCCCTCCTCCGCGGCGCTGCTCTCCCGCGCTCCCTTCCCCTCGCTGCGAGGATGCTTCGCAGGCCCCGCCGGCATCCCTAGTTTTTCTGCCCCCCGCCAGCCAGACGCACCTGCATGCGCTCGAACTCCTCTTCGGACAAGGCCTGCGCCATCTTCCCTCCCCCGCCGCCCCCCCGGCTCGGCTCCAGCTTGGTACGATCTCAGGGAGAGAGGAAAAAGGAATAGCAACCCTGCCCCTGCCCACTCGCGGAGGTGGCTTTAAGAAGATATCATAGAGGGGATCGGAGAGAGATCGGCTGTTTTCATTGGCGTTCTCTTTTTCTTGTCTGCACCGGAGAGAGGAACAGCGGACCGGCGGGGCAGAGCCTGCAGGCCGGAAGTGAAGAGGCATAGAGATGAGAAGGCGCTGTTAATGAATGGTGATTTATAACCGGAGCTTTGGAGCTTGAGAAGGGGGGGGCAGTGTGAGTAAGAGAAGGAAGTCGAGTACTGGTACAGTACTGCGGCTCGGATGTTTCCATAGAAACAGACGCCTAGAAAGGACCCAAGCGCTTTCCCGCGCGGATCATAGAGATGCCGGAAGTAGCAGTGATTGAGCTCAGAGAAACGGGGGTTGACGCCGGCCTTGTCACATAGATGAAAGCGAAGTGGCCGAGGAGGTGGGTGAAGGCGGCGACTTCGGAAGCAACCACAGCAACGGAAAGACGCGCGTGCTCGACGCTCTTCTCCTGTCCGGGGTCACATCATCTCGGCTCTGCCCTCCAGCGTCCGATGCCAGGTCGCCAGAGGCCGACGGAGCCGCGCGACGTCTTCTGCCGCCACCGAGGGTCGCCTCGAGGTGTCTGGATCCTCGAGGAGAGTCCCTGGGAGCGGCAGCGCTCTGCTTGGCAGAGGGGGCCTCACGACGAATCGACTCGAGTGGCCCCTCGCGGCCCTGAAGATCGTGAGGACGGGGCCGAAATCTTGCGTATGCGACGCAGGCCCTGAACAGCTGCATCTCGCAGCAGGAATGCCAACGGATAAAGCCGCGCAGGCGCACTTCTTACAGGAAAGAAAGCGGAAGGCTGCAATCCCGTAGCAAGTAGATGGCGGCTGAAACCCCCTTCGTTCAATAGGCTTGCTAATTATGTAGGGGAATGGGCTGTGAACTTTGTTAGGAAGAGAAGTCTCTCCAGAAGATTCCCAGGCCTAAATAACATATTTGATGTTTGCAAGACACCTATATTTGTTGCAGCTTTCCATACACCATGTTAAACCAGATTTGCTTGTTTCAAACAACATGAAAGGCACAGTATGTGAAATAATTTTTTTTCAGAGAGAATTAAATCCAAGCTTTATTAATGTAGCAAGCCCCGTTTTGCAGATATTTCCCATTTATTTCCCTTGTAATTAGCAGTTTGATGTCGGCTCACTAAATCCCCTTAAATGGATTAGTTAGAATTGAATCTATAGTGTTTCTGTTAACTTTCTATCATCACCTTTTTTGCTTACTTTCCAAGTTATAAACAATACTTGATGTGAACTAAAATCTGCAAATTTTTCTGTAACAAATTCATTTGTGTTGATTGTGCCACAAGACAATGTTAGACTTAACAAGTCTCTCTTTCTGAGAGGGTCACCATCATCTGAATTTAACCCCAGTATTAAGTTAACATGATGCTGAGGAACAACTTCATAAAAGTTAAAATTTTGAATCAGGAGCACGACAAATAAGGCTGTCAGCCTCAAAAGTTATCTTATTCAACCATTAACAGCTTCCCAAACTGTATAAAACATAATGGCCACAAATATGCTCTTATGCAGAGAACATTCCTAATTTCTAAAGTGGTACAAAAGAGATTTCAGTCTTCAGTGTAACTGTTCAGACTGGGATTTGCCTGTCCCTTGGAAACAACTGCTACTAAAAATTAACTTTATTAGCTTTATCATTCATTGAGCATATGGCAAAACATATACTCATTACAGTATTGTCATAAATATGTATCTGTTTATGAAAGGTAATTTTGTATTTAAATACAAAGTTATTCCTTGCAAACAGATACATGTTTCATTTTGCCATACCTAGTACTATTGGGTATTAAGTTTTTCTGCAGTTTGTTTCTTTTGTAAATAAAACCCTCAATTATTTGAAAGCTTACTATATAGCCTAAAACTCACAATCAGTCTCATTCTGAGGTGCTAAAATCAGGTTCTTTTACCTCTTATAGGGTATACCTTATACAATCATGTCATTTATGAAGGATGCTTAATCTGTATAATTTCTCTTGCACATATTCATGAACATCAGTGAGTGCATTCCTTGTGTTTGAAAAAAATAACCACAGGGAGAGTTCATAAATGACTAAAATGGATGCACTCGGTACTCTAGAATCAGAAATGTGCATCTGAATGTCAGGTGTATTATGACTTAGTGACCTTGATTTTACTGAGCTTTTAATAAAAGCATGGATAATGCGTGACTGAACAACAAAGATTAATATGAGATTTGTTGGCTGAACAGAAACTAAAATATTTGTGGTCAATTGGAACCCCAGTTGTGGAATAACTTTTCTGAGCCATCTTTAGTGTAAAATAATATTAATGAATATGAGTTTTCACTAGGTTGAATTCAGATCTTTTTTTCAGCATGAAAAATCAGTCTTCTGGCTGCCAACAAGATACTGTTTTTTAAAAAATGAATTGACACACCTTAAAATTTTGCAAGACACAATGATGAAACAGGTGGCATAATTGCCTGTAGAAATGGTCAGTGTTCATTTATTTGCTTAGAAGCCTCTAGTATTGGTAATTGGAAATGTTTAAACATACAAAATGATAGAAAGTGGCATCTGGGTCATTAAGGATCTAGAATCCACAAAAGAGGATAAATAGTCTGTCCCCTCAAATTTGCAATTCTTCCCCTTCTTTCATCCCCTGAACAGTCCAACTCAATTCATGTTAAGAACTGAAGCCACTTGCCTGACCTAATCTTTCCAAGCTGCTCTGCCTTCTTTCTTCTTGCTAAAGGCATACTACAAAACCACTATGCAACATCTCACGTACACTGACCACTTATAATTCCATATTCTTGTCTCCTGCTCAAGAAGGTCTCAGTTGAGAAGTTGCCCACAATGCATAATTCCCACTTCCAAATTGCTACCTACATTATCATGTCCTCCTGTTGAGTCCAACCTATATAATCCTGTGCATCCCCACTCCTCTTAGGAAGTTCCTCCTAAATTCAGAGTTATCCTTCCTGAAAAATAGAAGTACCAAATTCCTTTTTAAATCATTCAGCTACAGTGGAGATCTAAGAGTCTCTGCATTCAGATAACCTTTTGGAATAGGGTCACTTTATCTTCTTAAGAGCATTCATATACATGGTGGTGATAAAGTTTCCAGTGAAGCCCAAATGATTGTCTTTGCAACAATTTTTGCCCATTCTTTTAAACATCTAGAGGAAAGTTCATAGATCTGCCTTCAGGATTTTTATGGTCTAACAAATCAATAAACAGTCCTATTTGCTGTGTTTCTGCTAACATCAATCTGGTAAGCAAAAAAAATTTTTTTTAAAAATGAGTAGTTTCATTTATCTTACAAAAAAAGGGGAGGTGGCTACTGAGCAGCCATGACATTTCAAAAGTCATATCTTTGCCCTCCACTTTTGCCCAGTGAAGTTCCAAGAGGCACTGTCTTGTCCCCCCTCCATATGGGCTAGCCATATCGTGAAATAGAGTGCCAAGCAACTCAAATGTTAAGGTTTCACCAAGTAGAAAGTGGCAGTTTAGTAAAATTTTGAAACAAGGACAGAAAAAGGCTGAGATATACAAATTAAAAATTCCAATATCTATATAAAATAAAGCTCTGTTTTTTAAAAAAGGTAGTGGCTCTCTGCTTTGCAAAAATGCTGTGAAAGAAGTCCACTTTCTTCCTCCCCTCCCCTCCCTTCCTATTTCTGCCCAAATTATATACAGCAAAGATGCAAGAGTAGAAAAAAGGTTAAAGTGAAAGAATGAAGGTTTATGATTACATGTTTCTTGCATAGCATTAAAGCAACACCCTATTGAAGTTTAGAATTGGTAAGGAGATGCACAAATTTATCATGATGAGTTTCTGAGCCTTAATTGATGCAGATAACATGCAGTCTCACAATCTGACAAAATTCTGTTTCTACTGCTTCTGGGAAGAAAGTTTGGAACTACACAGTTCGAGCCCACCTTCTATAGGAAGAAGTTTAACTGAGAGGCCCCTCCTTTTCATGAAAGAGGCACCTTTAACAAAATACAGAATATTATGAAAGAGATGGTACTTCCAAAGGGATATAGCCTATCACAGCCTCCAAGATTGGAAGCTGACAAGCATGAGCAGCAAAGTCTGCTATTGGGCCAGAACAAGACAGGTAAAATGGTGAAGCCATTTCTTGCTCTTCCATCCAAAGATTGCCATCATGAATCATCTTCCATGCTGAAGCTGGAACAGCGGCTGCTGCCCTTTGAGGCACCAGGAGAGACAGAAGAAAGGAGTGGATCGGAGGCACCCAGTGGGGACAGAGCAGTCCCATCGTCCATGAGAACATCTTGCAAGGCTCCCCCATTAGATCCCAGTGCAAGACCCAGATCCAGCTCTTCAGCTGAAAAGGGCAGATCCAAGGACTCTGCAAATGGGGGAACTGGGTCTCCTCCCAAGGACTGTGCCAGGAGCCCCTGGGCAGAAGTCAAAGGCAACCCATGCATCTGAACCTGAAGTTCCAGCTCCTGCAGAAGAAGTTATTGACAGGTTTATAAGACTCAGCAGCAGGTCTAAGCTTCATTGTCTAGCCCATCCCACAGCTTCTTTCCTACCTACCTGTACTCGTAGCTGCAGGCTGCGGTTAGCTTGCTCTAATTTGCGCTGCCTCAGTTCCATCTCCTTGGAGCGCTGCTGTTCCTTCTGCAATTTGCGGATGTAATCTACTGAGGCCTTCAGGATAGTCCCTTTATTCCAGCGCATTTCCCTAAAATATGCAGGGGGAAGGTGAGAGAGAACAGGAATTAAGCATTCTTTGATCTTATTCCATTTGACTCTGTAATTTCTTTCAACTGGGCCCTACAAATGGATTGGATTACTACAACTCCCAATATTCCCAATTGGCATGGGCTAAAGATAACAGCATTTCAGTCCTGAATCAACCTTTCATTTATAATAGCAGTGGGCAAGTGTATGACTGAACCAACACATACATACAGGGTTCTCAAGGTAGTGGAACTACAATGACTTTCTGTATACGCTGCCTCCTACATCATTTTATTTCATTCTTGCATTCAGTGTTATATACCACCAACTATCAAAGTCTCCACAAGCAATTTCTATACTGTATAGAGTCATGGTTAGTTTAGAGAGTTGCTGAATAAACTCCAGGTGGCTGTGGTTGTATCATAAATCACCACGACTGAATTCATACCAAAATCAACCCATTTTTTAAAAAGTGTATATAAAGATGCACTCAGGCTTAGTGCAGTACATAATGAAGCCTATATAAGCTACTGTCTTTCTTGCAGATAATTACTATCTCATTTTGAGTAAGTAGTTATCAACCTGTCGCACTTACGGGTCATTAGATTTGGGGATAAGGGTCCCCAGTTCCTTGATTCGGTCATTTATATTAAACCGCCGCCGCCGTTCAACTGCAAAAAAAGAGTTGTGTAAGAGGCCCTGCAAAGATACTGAGAGCTCCTGCTTTGCTATTATAGCATCCAAATGAACTTCTCAACAATCCTTAGATAAATTTCCCATTATGCCAAGCTACCTTCAAAATCAGATATATATTCTGATTCCACACAAGGATTATATTATTCTTGGGCACAAAATTCAACTTCCAGATTCTTTAAAGGCAAAGGTTCTCAGCCTCATAGTTCTAAAGAATGTATTTTGAAATATAAAGACAAAATGTCAAAAATCAGATTCACATGAATCTGCTTTAAGATTGTTTGAAACTGTTCTTCAAGTACTTCTATTATTCAATTTATGCCACTGGAAAAAAAAGGGGGGATTTCTAGACAGTGGTGCATCCTTAAAGAAACTCAGTTATACTGATTTTTTTTCAAAAGCAAACAAAATATTTTATTTATCCAGGCATTTTAACACTAACTTTAAATTTAGATTTAGTTATTTTATTATTGTTGTAGTAACATTAAATTACAGTTAACTTTGATCTGACCTGAAACCATTGATAGGATAATGGCAGGCATGGAAATATTCTTAAAGATAAAGCTGCAAATTATTTCATTGGAAAAGGGGGATCTTGCTAGTTCTTCATTTCCTCACAGTTAAGTGGGAACTGAATTATAGATAAGCTATCCAGTGAGCCAGTTTGGTCACTAGTTAAGGCATCAGGCTAAAAAACAGGAGGCCATGAGTTCTAATCCTATCTAAGGCACAAAGCCAGATGGGTGACACTGAGTTAATCACTTTCTCTCAGCTCTGAGAAGGAGGCAATAGCAAACCTGAAAAAAACTTGCAAAAAAAAAACTGCAGGCAGACTCCAAGAATTGGGACACAATTGAATAGAAATTAAAAAAGTGATCCAGTACAGATTATAATTACTACATTTTCTTAGCATAGACAGTTTTCACTGTGTAGCATTGTTGGTTTTGTTAATACATCACATCCTGCATGAGCATTTGACAAAAGCAAGATATCATAAATTCATAAATGCTGTTTTAAGTTAGTTTTTTTTTAAATAACACCAACGTTGATGTTTGGCTGCTTCTATCCTAAAAGGACTTTTCATAAATATACATATGTTGTCAGTACAGTACATTCAGCTCTTTTCCAATTTTATTAATATAAATCAATTCAAGAATGTGCCATTTTCCAACAAAACCTATTGGATCCTTCTGCATTTGCTTAAACTCTTGAGTGGGCACAAAATCTAAAACACAGGTGAACAATGGGGCCCAGGACCTAGTATAGAAAAATGCATGACAAAATTCATGACAAAATGCAGCACTGGGTGAAGAGAGAGGAACAGACTGAATGTGTCAACCAATCTTTCCTTCCACCTCCAATAAATGATAGGCAAACCCAAAGCATCTTCCACAAGCTGCCCAGCTGCTTATCCTCCTTCAGCCCCATCAATCTTACATATCTGGTAGCAAGAACATTCTCTCCCACTTCTAGATTCCAGCGGGTCAAAACTAATCTTTCCACAGTCCACTCCCCATTTGAATCAGCCTCTTACAAGCCCACCCAGTATAGTATTCCTAGCCTTCAAGCCAAGATATGCTTAATTTAACAGCAACTTTCAAGAGAAACCACTTCATCTTTGTTTCAACAATAATGGATCTTAAATTACCTGGATTAAAGCCTTCACTATCTATCCCATGGGAGAAAATCTGCCCAAGGATTTCCAAAAATCTTGAGGCTACATAGGGATTTAAAACGGATTTTCACTCAGTGAAGGAGGTCTTATGTTCGGAGTAGCACAAAATAAGTTTTCTATTTGATACACAATACAATGAAAGAAAATGCTTCCAAGGAAGCACATGACACCTCTTGTTCTTCCCTATAACGTAAGACCAGTTGCCTAATTAAATAGAGGGGAATCCTTAACTGATTAAAAATATGTACAGTATTTTCTTTTATTATGTTGCATACGTTTAAAGACCACAAAAGAATGAAGAAAAAAGATACAAAAGGCAGAATGAAAAAAATAGAACCCTAAGTAAAAATATTGTGAAGGGGAATTTGGTGACACAATCTCCCCTTCATTTTTCCACAATCACTAACCAGTATTTAAATATTTATGGTAGGCTTTTAACATTAGAGAATGTTGCTCTTTTAAGACATTTCATCTGTTGTTTTTAATTAATTTCTTGATTCTTTTCCTAGAAGCTGTATGAATCAGCCTTGCTGCGTAATATGTCATATATAGGGAAGTTGAAATTGCTGGGCTTATTCTTCTTTGTAGAAGATTCCAAATTTTTAACAAACTTTGCCTTACAACATGTCCCATTCTTTTTTCTTTGTATCTTAAATGCTTGTGAAATCTAGTGGTCATGCCATGTGATGTAGAAGGACCAAATATTTATGCCTCCTGAAATCCATCTGAATGGATGGGAGGTGGGAGGAAGAGGAGCAATGAAACAATCCAAAATTCAACAGAAGTTGATGCTTTCTACCTTCTTCATCAAATCATCAATATTAAAATAATCTGGTTTTTTACACTATGGCCCATTCCAAACACTGCACTAAGCCACTATTGATTTTATCATGATTCATTGACTGGGTTTGTACAACCTGTTAATTCATAAAGCCTGGTTTACAAACCAGAGGATTTAGCCTTAGGATTTGGTAATACGCAAAATCAAACCAACGGATTACATTAGTATTTAGCACAACGTGTAAACTCAACCCCTGTGAGGTTGCCACAACTGTTTTCAGTTTTTAAATCTTTTTTTCAGCTTTCACATATTTTTCTCCCTCTCTGCTCCAAAGGAGGCCACTTATAATCCCACAAATAGACAGAAGGAATTCAGTCTTCTTTGGATCAGTAGCCAATGTCCAGGGCATGCTGATTACTAAAGATGTACAAAGACTTCTAGACTAGATGGAGTTTGCTCTGCTCCTGGAGTAACTTTTTCCATATATTGTGAGTAAATAAAATTCAGATAAATTGAGAAGGAAAAGCTAAGAATCAGTGAGATACATTTTGTGATAAAGGAACCAGGCTTTGAAAATTTAACATGCACGAGTAGACCAAATAGATTCTATTTTGAAATAGTAAGACAGTAAACCAGGCCAGAATAGAATAATTATGTCCAATTTCACCTAGCAAAAGTTTGTTTTTGATCTTTTTTTTCATACAAATACACGAAGCTTCCCCAACTAAGGGGGAAAAACTTATTTACTACATCTTGCTCACTTGTACTCAGAATAAAATCCTGCTGATTTCAAAGATATTACAATGTAATGATCAAGCACTTCTTTTCCTATAGATGTTTTGCAGCTTTAAGTCCTGGTGTCTCTAATTAAGAGGAGCAAAATGAAGATGAAAACCCCAGAGAGCCAATCAGAGGAGGTGAAATAAAAAAAAACCCATGAACTTTTGTAAGACAGCTTCCTTTTACCAAAAGAGGCAAGTAGAGCATATGTAGGGGTCTCATAAACGTGAAAAAACTTTTGTCCATTTTTTCAGTGTTGAAATATCCATTTCAAACCCAGAATAAGAAGTCATAAATAGTTCATCCGAGAGGCCACTCACTTAAATTGTGGTTGTCTTTCTTCTGCCTTTCCTTCAAAAATGCTTTGGCTTCATTTTCTGCAAAGGGACACAAATTAAGACAGAAATAATAAAGCCATCTTCCCATGCCCAACTGTTTTCCATATGGATCTAGTGAGCTTGGGGAATTCAAGATGCCAGATGTGATAGCAGTATGATGCCACAGCATATCCCAAGCTCTTCTTTCAACTTCTAAAAGGAGCAAAGATACTGATCTTTCCTTCTGGATGGGGAAAGAGACATGTCGTCCTGGCAGTTCTTCCAGGAGATCCGCCAGTTATCACTATATCACTGCTTTTGTTCCCTGCAATGTAGCACCTTTCTATGCTGAACTTGGCTTGTTTTCAATTCCTCCCACTAAGTACCTGACATCTCTCTCTTTATATTGGGCAGGTCAGCCGGGCAGGAGTTGCTGACAGTTACTGCTGGCTCCATCATTCCTGGGCTCCTGTACACATCCAGAAGGTTACCAGAGACTGGCAGCTGTGCAGAACAGAAAAGAATTTAAATGACTTCCAGGGTAGAAGCTCAAGAAAGTTTGTTGTAATGTTAGATGTGTCTTTTCTAATCTACCTTCTAATCAAGATCTCCCAATCCAGATCAGAAGACAACACTTGGAAACTAAGGCTATGAATGGACCCCAAGTCACGGAGGGAGCTTGCTTCCCACTGAGTGGATTTCGGATTCTCCATCTCTCCACTCCACTCCAATATTCTGCACGTTACTCCCATGTTGGCTTATGTTAATAACTACTAAGATGCTCTTGTGAAGAAATAAATAGGTACTATACTCCTTCAGCATTGAAACAGAAGATTAAAAATATATCATCTATAGCAGGGATGCCCAACCTCGGCAGCTTAAAGATGTGTGGACTTCAGTTCCCAGAATTCCTCATCCAGCACCCCTGTCTACAGTAACAGGTTAATTCAATTCTAATTAATGAATGTTATTTACTGAGAATGCCTAAGAAACCAACCACTTGGGGGGTACTTTACTCTGGAGAAGTAATTTTTAAAACACTAGGGCTAAAATAAAAACACTCTTCCTTATCTTTATTTTTAAGGATAGTTTGGTTTTAATGTGTTATTGTAGAAGAAAATGACAGATATTTCTAAAATGGCTGTTCTTTGTAAGAAATCATTTCCTTGCTTCTCTCTATCTGTCAAATATATCACAAATTTTATAAAAAGCAATTAATCTATTGGAAGAGTGTTAGAGCAGGAATCCAATTAATCTGGCAGATCAAAACCAATAGAGAATCTTACGGCACATAAGTCAAGAGGGATGGGTGACCCAAAGCCTGTGGGTCAAATAACCTCTCCCCTTGTTTTGTAGTACATGCGTGCACACGGGCGTGTGCACACACACACACAGAGTTCCCAAGATACAAATCTACACAAAGTATTGGGTCGCAAAATTCTTTATTGTAATGGAACAGTTTCTACCAATTTGGGGCAAGAATGCTGTGTCAAAAAATAAAGAAGAAAGACAAGAGAAGATGCTGCCTCTCCCTTAATCTAATTCTTTTTCATGGTATCATTCCATTTGCTATGGCCTATGAAAAAATAAGCCATAAATTGGTCAATTTTTGTGATGTCACAAGCCTCCTCCTATTTCAACCAAGGCACATAAAACACTATGTGTTCCATCTTAATTTCCAAATCTAGGTTTTCCACCACTGCTTTTCCTTAAGCATCCATATCTCTTTTTTTTTTAAACAACCAAAAATTACTCACAGTGCTGGGCATCTGCAGACCAACATAGTTTCGGATTTCATCACTGTAGCTGGATTCCAGACTGATAATCTCATCAATGACATCATCAATCTGACAGAGAAGAGAGTGGGGTAGAATTAGATGTATCTGAGGTGGGGGAGGAGGGCAACTGGAAATATTCAGAAAACAAGAGGGGAGAGAAAAGGCAAGAAAGTGGGAATGTGAGAAATGAAGGAGATAGGGGAATTTCTACTCACCTCTTTCTCAGAGTTGGAACCAATGTTGAGCATAGCCATAGGACTATTGGGGGCACTACCAGTACCTCCTGTCACTCCCTGCTGGTGAGGTAAATCAGGTGGGGGCTCAGGAGCTGAAGAAGCCTGTGGGGAGCAGGTGGGTGCACCAGGGCTAGTCCCGGTTAATGCCTGTGTTGACATCTTGGTCCCCATGGCAGTAGAAAGATACTGTTTGACTTGCTGTCTCTGTGCCTGCTGGATATGGTACTTAGTGGGGTTCTCCAGATGTGTTTGAACCTGAGTTCAAGTGGGAGAGAGAGGAGTGGAAAGTATGAGTCAACCATCACTTGGCCAATGCCAGTCAACTATTTGCAAAATAGATTTCCAAGCATTCAAAAATGTTGAACAAAATGAACCAGACTTAGCCAGCTGAAAGCCTACCTCTGCCTCTAAGTGCTGGCAAATTGAATTTGAACCTCACCTTCAGTTACATACATAAATGTAATCAAATTAACAGAGGGAACCAAGCCTCTGAGTAAGGCTTCCCAGCCCCCACACCCAGCAAGTAGAGCAAAGCAATTATGTTCTGTGAGGCTTCTTGCCAAACAAGAAAGTAAATCCTTGGTTAAAAGCATCTGGCTGCAGCCTAATTTAGAGGCAACCCTGACCCATGATCCCTTTCTCCCTCTGCTGGGCAGGGACTGCTTCACAACTAATCCTTCCTGCTTTTCTCAATAAATTCAAATTTGCACCCCACATGAAGAGGTGCCACCGCACCTGCAGCGTAGCCTGACATCAGGAGACATGAGAGCGGAGAACTGGACATCCAGTCATCTTGAACTTAAATCTATTTTCAGAGAACATGCAAATGCCTTTTGTACTGGCTTAAATTTACAAATAGGTGACATAAAGAACACAAATCGATGTCCTCTTTGTCCAATAGGAGAACCAGTAGCCAATCACAGCCATACAAGGATTACATAATACATAGTTCCCCCACCTGGGCACCTTCCAGAAGTGTGTGCTTCAACGTGCAACATTCCCAAGGTGACCATTAGGAATTGCAGCCTTCCATCCACCTGTTGCAGAAGGCAGGAGGACTCTAACTCAGAAGCCAGTTGCATCATGACACAAGGAATAACTTGGGGGTCATCCACATGTTTGGACTTCTAACTCCCAGAATTCCCTGTTCAGGGTGGCCATTGCTAAGAATGTTGAGATACGGATGTCCATTGTAATAAGATGTAAACCAGATCAAGGGAATGCAGCTCTCAGATCCTTGCATAGAGAAGGAGCCTACATTATTCTGGTCCAATGACGACAGAAGTATGGATGCAAGGAGACAGAACAGGGTGAGCTCAGCAGCTATGGCCAACAATGAGAGGAAGGGCAGATATACTATTTTAGGGCTCCAAAGGCAAAGCACACATTACAGATGAATCGATTACAGCTTCACTGTGCATCCTTTCTAAGTTTGAGAATATCTCAAGTGAAGGAGGAGAACCCCTATCACATTGCCTTTCAATCTCAAAGTGATGGTACCAACATCTTCTGCCCAGTTCCTTTTACTAAGATCAAACCTGAAATTCCTTCCAGTGCAGACTTGCCTTCTTTTTTTTCTTACCTTCAATACCTCCACAGGCACCTGGGCAGGTGCAGGGCGAACGAGCGGGCTTACTGAAATAGCTGGTGTAGATGGTGCAGCAGGTGCAGGAGTGAACTGTGCTGCTTGCCGTTGCTCCCGGCGTTCCTGTTCTTGCGTCTGTGCCCGCATAAGCTGCTGCCGGAGTAGAACCCGGGATGACATGCTAGGACTTTGAGCTGGGGCCCTTGGAGGGCTGCAGGAAGGACAGAGGGAGACCATCAGAACCGTTTACTGCTCTGGCCAGTAAATCCTCCAAAGAAGCCTCACTGGTAAGAGAATACCAGTTCTTAAATATAATTGGGACATGTTTCAATATTTTTTTAATATCCTATATTAACTAAGCTGCCAAGACTTGTCAGAACTCAGCACAACAGAAATGCAATAAACAAACCAGGCTATTATATTGAACACCAGTAAACTAAGTTTTTGTTAGTGAAAGCTTTTCTTACACGAATGGAGCAAAAATGCACTAAATTGGTAGAGAAAGAAGGTATACATTTTCTGAGGCTTAGTAAGGGCAACTGTTGAGATAGTTTGTCAAGCTGCAGGTTGGCATTAGCCCCAAGGGCCTCAACTCCTGAGAATACTTTGGTCAGCCAAGAAAACAAACCAATGTGTTGTCCAAACAATCAATCCAGATTTTTCATGCAAGGCACAAATAACCAGGCTCAAATTATCCTACTTCGGACATTATGAGAATACATAGCTCTCTGGAGAAACCTCTGATCCGAGAAAGGTAGAAGGAAAGAGAAAAAGAAAATGACCAACAATAAGTAGATGGACTCAGTTACTGAGGGGTGCACCTTTTGAAAGCCTAGACTAGGGACAGATTGTCAGAGAGAAAGTCTGCCTATGTGGTGGATAAAAGTTGACACCAACGGTAGCACAATATCAATTATAATCAATATTTGGTGACCATATAGGGAAGCTTATTTTATTTCACAACTAGAAGTAGTCATGGCCAAGTGAAAGAGAAATCCTCCTTCCTTCCATATTTGCTAACAGATTTTTTTTGAGAGGTGCTGCAGATTATTGGAATGAAGATACAGTAATGTGGCAGATAAGCACTTCATTTGGAAGAAACTGCAGTTGAGAGTCAAGGCAATTTTTCATTACCGTCCTACATTTTTACTTAAAACTCACTTTTCCTCCAAGACAATGTACATCCCCCCTCTTCAACATTTTACCCTCAGAGCAGCAGATTGACATGGACTGAAAGACAGTACCAGGCCTTATTGTTTAATGGTTGAGTAGGGATTTGAGTGCTGACCTCTGTAATCTTAATCTAGCATTCCCTAGTCTGCTTAAAAACAGAGGTGGTTTTCACTCTGTTCAATCCCATCAAACTTGAGATGAAAACTGCATCAGGGAAAAAGCTAAAACCTTTCCCTTTGAGAACATCTGCTAATGAGTTTTCTGCAGCCTGGCAATTCCAGATATATGGATGTCAACTCAGCAATGGCCATGCTGGCTGGGGGATTCTGGAAGTCAAAGTCCATACACTTGAGAGTTGCCAAGATTGGGAAGCTTTGGACTAGACCAATAGTGCCTATTGGTTTTGAATTCTGGGAATTGTATTTCTAAAAGAATTGCAGGGCATTGTATTAAGAGAGGCTGGACTAGGGAGACATGTAAATTAGATCCCAGATGAACAAAATTTCAGGAGGCATTTAATACCAATATATTGTATTATTTATTTTATGATTATATTGTTGCAAAGTTGGCCACTTGGATTATTATATCTCCTGGTTATTCAGAAATCCAAAATGATGACAATATTATTGCTGATGACCTGCAGACTAGGAAAGAGGTACCAGAAATATGGGATCTGGTGCCTCTGCAGAATCTGAAATTTACAAAAAGACAAGGAATGTTTTAAAAAAATCTTTTAACTTCCTTGGATGGAGAGGATAAGCCTGAGGGGTATATACAATAGTTCCTGTTAAAGCTGATCAATAACCAGAGTGGCTTAGGAGTCAAATTCCTGCTTCAAGAGATATCCTTACTCAAGTCATCACCATTTCTTAAATGTAGTCTTCAATTTTCTTTCTTCATCTTTTCTGACTTTCTTTTAAAGTGTGTATGCAAGACGTGAGCATTCCAGTTACATTAAGTGAAGAAATATTTAAAATCCCCCTTTGCTTAAAATAAAATAGATGACTTTATTGGCTCATATTCCTCTATGGGATCTCATTTCCCTCCCGTTCGCAACAGTAATTTCCTCAGGACAAAGTCCTTTTTTTACCTTACTCTTCTTGGTGTCCTATCTTTCCTGAGAGCACTACATAGAAAGCAACTATCTACCAACAAAAGGCAAAAAAAATCTAGAAATTCTTGTGCAGGAATCTGAAGGAGCTTTGCATGCAAAGTATTGCATGTATTTGGTAAATGGATATGTGTTGTGAAACTAGAATAAAATGTTACATGAGACACAATCTAAAGATAATTTGGCAGAACAAACTTGAAGGGTAACTTTGCTTTGGATTTGAGAATCCAATAGCATATTTTATGGTTTGCAAAGTTAGATACTGGGATACATCAGCAACAAGTACACAAAATATAGAATTTCCCTTTTCTTCCCATTGTTTGCACTGCATTAAAAGTCTGTTTTACTAAATCCAAAAGTTAACATGGGTAAAGGAACAATCACCACATCACCAGTTTCTTTGGCCAAAGCTCAGTTGTCCAACCTTCAGCATAATTCTTACACAAGAATCTTGCAAAAATTACAATTGTTATAAAATGCTTCATGATATTAATATGCTGTAATCTAAAAAATGTTCATGTGTATTTAAACAAAGATGATTCAGCTGAAGACAGAACTTTGGGAAAAAAGCAGATAGTAAAGCATTTGGATTCTAAACTATCATAGCCACTTGCTACAAATTTGGGGAAATTTGGTGTTTAATATACTATAAGGGAAGAAATTCACATAATTAGAAGGAATCATTTTGAAAACTAAGTCCAGCTCAGTTTAAGAATGTTTGACCAGTCCCATTTTAAAGGAGGACAATAAGATCTTATTTTTAAAACAGACAAAAAGGTTATGATCTAGGCAAAAGCTTGCTATGTCAATGGAAACATCTGTTATTTCTTGAATTTTATGCCCGTATACATGTGCAAGCATTAGAAAAAAAAATCTGTGGCAGAAATTTTGGCCTATTAGGGAGATTAACAAAGAAAACAAAATGTAGTATTTAGCTTAGCCTTGAATTATCTTGCTTCTCTTTCTTTTTCTAACAGATAACAATCAAAAATCTCATGTCTAAAAGCCATGCTTTAAACTATCTCAAGGCTCTCTAGGGTTCAGCAGAAAATATTATAAAACTTGAGGAGGCCAACGATAAATTTCTGAAGCATCCATAGTTAAATAGGTTACACTGAACACTTAGAATTAAAGGACTCTGTAATCTACTTGTGACAGGATAAAGTGTGCTAAGAAACATGAAAACTCCTCCTAAGGATATTTGGAAAGTCTCCTTCTGCTTTCCTTATCCCACTGCTTTAGTAACTGAGATGCAGAGGGATAATAGCCTCACAGAAAGTTGCCCAACAACAGCTATCCTTCTCTCTTCCTACCTGACACCAATGGGTTGGCTTTTGAGTTCGTAGAAGCTCTCGCTGCTCAGAGAGAGGATGTTCTCCAAATCAATGTCTTCCACGATCCCAGACTCTGGGAGCACAGAGCTGAGGCTGTTTGAAAAGACAGGACAAGGATTAAGACACAATGCTTATTTCTATCCAAACAATTAAGGCAATAAATGTCCCCCGCCAGTGAGGCAGTAGAGTCAGCTCCTCTAAGCCATTCTCTATGTAGTAGGAGGCACCACTGTTTACCTGATAACTCTGTGGCATCCTTTCTTAGAGAAATCAGACTTGCCAAGGCCATCCATTCTTTAATAGTTGTATAACTGGACTACTGTAACACACACTACATGGGACTATCCCCTTCACAAATGTCCTTTCGTCTTTAGAAGTTAACTGCTATCCTGTTATCTGGGATAGATCAGTTATTATTCCAGCCTTATTGAGTTCATACTAATCACCTATTTGTTTCCGGTTTAGAATTATTACTTTGAAAGCTATTCTTGCATCAGACTCTAAATATATTTTCCCTATACTGTATTTATATTCCTCTCCAGGGCAGTGTGAGAGCTGGACTCTTCATTCCTTTACCAGCTGAGGTTCAATGCCTCTCAGAAGATGGCTCTTGCCCTAAGAAATATCCTCCAGAGAGAAAACCCAAAACTGTTAAATGCATGTGAAAACTTGGCTTTTCTGAATGGATTTATGACTCATTCGTTTGCTTGGATATCGTGGTATTTCCTGCTGGTGATGGGTTAAAGCTGAATCATTTTCAACAAACAGAAGAGCCTCCTTTCTGCTATTAGCATGCAAGAACTATGACAAACGGCCAGCAATTATAATCCAATACATCCACAAACTTGAAATTCTTTTTATTGCTCATGTCAGGGTTTGCTGCTTATTTGAGGGATAATTGCTGATTTTAACAGTTCATCTTAATGTGGATGGCCACTTTTATTTTCTTTAGCAAGCAAACTAGACTTCAATAGTAACAGTTGGTAAGCTATAACAACTCTTGCCACTTTCAATTTTCTCTGCACCATTTTTTTACCTGGCAACTATCCCCAGATTCTGAATAAGAAGGGCTTCTTGTATTTGCAAATTACAGTTTGAGGCCTCTTGTCTTTCCAGAAACATGTACATGGAAAAAGGTAGGGAAATTTCCACAATGAAATGGATATAGCAGAAATGCAAGTGGAACAATAGTACAATATTTATCCTGTGCCCAGGGGCTGAGTAGAAAAATCAGAGAGGTTGTCAATCATTTGCAGATGCCAGATTCAAACTTTGTATCAAGCATAACCCTACTTACTCACTAAACTTTCAGATCTGAAAGATTATGCATTTATCTCAAACTAGGGTCATCAACATACATTGCAGAAAGATTACAGTTTACTCAAATGTGGTCAGAGAAAATATTTTTACTTCCCAAACGTGAGTTTTAAATTGTGATAACCAGTAAGCAGTTCACATAGCTCACTAAGGAGCTTCATATTTTGGGAGTTACACAATTCACAAAGATGGAAAGAATTCTGATTTTTTAACAGCAGGATGTTTAATTTCCAAGAATAGGGGACTGACAATTCTTTGAATGTTTCTTTTTCTCTGCATGATTTGGCAAGACTTTAGTGCAACATTAACACAGTTCTGTACCTGATTACATCCAGTTAACATCTCCCAGATTATTTAAACATTCTGTCTTAGGACTGGAAACTGATGAAGAAATATTAAGCACATTTTCTCTCCTTTTCTTGGCCCCTCCTGATTTCTTAACTATCTGGTCAATTGTAGAGTTCTTTAAAATTCAGAAGCTTCCACGTTGTTTTGTAATCCTTCAAATGGTCTCATCAACATATTTTTACGAATTCTGAGTAATTGTTTTCAATTACTCAGCCACTGTTGCCTATTTTGTAAGTTTCCAGGGTTGGTCTTACATGTTTTGCTACTTGGGACGTTCAAATCCCACTCTGTGTACATATAAAAACTAGAATAGCAGCTGGAGTGTATTTTAACATTAACCATGGGACCATATCCTTCACTACCTCTGGGGAAAGCTGAGACAGGGCCAATGAGAAGATCCAATAGCCCATGAAGTGGCTGTTTCATTCTGCCTAACCACAGAACTGATTCTGAGGAACTTACATGCCAGGTTAATTGCTCAAATGCTTTGATCGCAGCTTTTCAAATAAACAGCCCGTTGATATTTGAAAAATCCCAGATGACTGAAAAGTTTACTGTCACCTCAACAATTATTTTACTCTTTTTTTAACCTTATAGTGTGTCCTGTTTTTCATTTAGGAGCTCAGGGCTGCAGACACAACTTTCTTTCTTTTGGCTTTTCTCTGTAACAACAACCCTGTAAGGTAAACTGCACTGAGAGGGAGCAATTGGCCCATAGTCAACCAGTGAGCTTTTATGGTTGAGGGTGAACCATCTGTGAACCAGCCCAACACTTCATCTATTATACCACATTGCCTCTGAGTTAATTATTATTAGCACATATTAGTCTTAGCATACAAGTTATTAAGAAAAATTTTAAAGAATCCACAAATATCTTATTAATAGCAAAACAGTAGTTATAATTTCATAGACTGTGTTACGTCTCTGAAGAAGTGGATATGACTATTTCTGGAACTTATGATCCTAGTGTCAACCCCACTAGGTAGTCCAGACCAGAAATCAACTCCACAGGAAGGCCAAAACTAATTTTATTGAGATTAGCTACAATAATATAAGCTTGCAAGTCTGATTGAGCTGTACCTCCTCCTCCTTATACTTAGTGGATTAGGGAGGTGTCATCCTGAACTGCTTCTGAAATAACTCTCTATTTTGAACTTTAAAAAATGTTTCAACCCCTTTCTCTAGATAAGAGTTCTTGCATATCTCTGTCAAGGTCATTTTCCTTACCCTCCACACATAAAAAGTATCAAACCTTAAGTGGATAACATGCACACATCCATGACAGTCCATTTTAAAACATTTAATCAAAAGCTGGAGAAAATACAGAAAAGAGCTAGTAAGAAATGTAATGTGGGAGTACGGTGGGTGATGACAACCTGTCTACTGTTGAAGACAGAGCTTTTTAATTTAAACATCTGGGGAAATTGGTAAAAGTATATAAGATTATGAGAGTGCAAACAAAAAAAACAGATATGAGAAATTACCATGAGAAGTGAAGACCCCTGTTCAGATACTTTAAGAGAAACCCAGACTGACTTTTTGTTAATAGCTTCTGATTAGAAAAGCTGATCAGGGCAGCTTCTTATAAAAAACTAATATATTTCCATTATCATATTTTAGGGACAATCCATGGATTTTATTTACAACCTTTGCAGAAATGTCTGGTAAACCTCTGCAATTTAGTTATTCAGCTAAATAGCTTTCTGATCTGAGGAGTAAAGTAACATTTAGGTCCAGGGAGTTCCAGCACAATGGTGATTATGTATATCATTGTGGGCTGTAAACTGTCCAGTTGCCTGAATTCACCAATTCTGTCTCCCAAAGGTTACACATCTTGGCCTTAAAAATAAACAGCCTCTGTAGCTGTCCGATATCCCCATTGGGGAAGGCTGATCTGTGTTGTACAGCCTAATGCCAAATCATGTTTGGATCTACCATATAAAACTCATAAGGATCTTTTCTCACTGTTAACCCTCCCCAGGGACCGAAAACTGGTCCTAGAGGCAGGCAAGAAGACAAGTAATATCCAGTCTAAAACTGAGCTGTGAGACTATCCTAACAAAGCACAAAACTAAGGCAGCATTTAGGCAGAATTTGTGACAACTGTTTCGAGCTAAACATGGTGGAAGTGAAAACAGAAATTCCTAATCCAGAGAGAACAAATTATGCAACCATAGGACAAGAGACCTCTCTTCTCCCGAAAGACAAATTTGAAGAAGTGAAAGACTGCTGCTAATGAGCTCTGCACAAGGACAAAAGAAATGAAAAGATGTATCTGCATATTCTTCTCCACAGGAAAGAAGCAAAAATTGTAGTCTTCTAGCAGACAAACAGGGGCGCGGTGGCGCAAGTGGTTAAGAGCTCGGCTTGCCGGCTGGAAGGCCGGCGGCCCGGGATCACGACCCAGCGTTGCCGCAAACAAGTGGATTAAAACTCTGAGTTCGAGGGATGGCTTGGCTTTTCTCCAAATCACTTAAAAAGCCTGATTTCATCCTACTCTTAATAGCTTTTCTCACTTTATCAAAAGGCTAGCTTAACTTTTCAGACACATGTTTCCAAAAAAATTCACAGACTGTAATCCTTGCAGCATCCCTGAAGTTACTTAAAGAGAAGGATCCTGGCGCTGGATGGGATAAAGGTACAACTGACAAGCACACCGAGGCAAAGGTAACATTTGAATCAAGGATTCCTTGATTCAGCCTGACTGTTATTCTTGGGTCACAGATTGGGCTGAATGATTCTAAAACCAATGGTTGAAATGAGAAGACTCTGGTGGCATTTTATCATCAGGCGAAAAGTAAGAACATTAGCTTTTAAACAACAGGAGTAATTTCTGAGCATAATTCAAATATTTTAATGCACATAGTCTTTTATAGCTTGGGATCAAGTACCTACAAAATAGTACATGAGGACTTAAAAGCTGCCCATTCATCCAAGTCAGTATCAAGTTGCATCAAGACTCCAGATAGAGACTGGAGTGCAAGTCTTGATGCAAACTGTCTTGTCTCCCTGACAAACTATTATCTGCTGTTCTGTATCAGGCAACATGGCGCCGTGTTTGTACATATGCCCTGTGCCAGCAAAGTAGTCTGCTGAAACTGTGATATCATAGCCCTTTTATGTATTTTGTTAACCTTGGATAACCGGAAAAGGAGTGAGAGAGAAGAAAAAGAAGCAAGAGACAGAAGAAAAGAGGTTCTTGAGTGTCAGTGGAAATAACATGGGTGGGAGAAAGAGGAACCAAATAACCTCAGAAGAAGAAGCAGGGAGACCACAGTTGAGCTGGGAACAACCAAACAGGAAAGGAAGATGAAGTGAGAAGCCCAGGCCTGAGAAGACCTTACATGAGAAGAAGAGAAATGGGTTGTCAGGAGCAGGTGGGAGATATTAGGGAGAGATACAGTAGCAGGGAAATGTGGGAATGGGAGCATGAAAATTACTGGGATATGAGAACTGGGGGAGTGAATATCAAGAAGAGAAGAAAGAGGAAGTCAGTTGGAGAGTAATCTTGAAAAAAGAGGAAGACTGTGCACTCCAGATGTTTCTGTTTCCAGTGCCTCTGAAAAACACGTTGTGGGATTCACTGAGCAATTCATATTAGCTACTTTGTAACTGTGGCCCAAATTCCATATGTGCCTCTTGATCCCCAAAAGGTGGGAATCCCTATTGTATATTTACAGTACTCTGACAAGCAAGGCAAAAGAGCAGTCAAGACACATAAACACTGAAATGGCATCTTAGAGACTAATATATTTATTCTGACAAATGATTGTGTGAAGTAGAGTGTACTTCATCTGAGTAACAGAGATGTTCACAGATTTCAACTAACTTTATTCTAAGATCATAAACCAGATTATTTTAAAATAACCCAGCTTCACTAATGGTCAGCGAGACCAAGCTCAGAATTTTTCAGTCCTTGGTACCTGCCAGGAGGATTGGAAATCTGGGTCTTTTGGCAAGTAAAATATGTATCTTTTTGATACCACTTTCCTGGTTACTAGCACTCTTGGGAACACCCACCACAAGTTCAGATGGGTGCCAAGATGATCTGATGAGAAGATGCTTTGGAATTCACAAAAAAAGTAAGAAATGTGTTCCTGCCATCTCACATCTCAAATATGAAGAAGCAGTTCAGTTTGAAAGCAATAAATGGCTCACTGGATGTTAGCATAGCTGAGCTAGAAGGACTGCTTTGCTGCCAGCACTATCCAAAGTGGTGTAAAAAGTTGAGATGTGCCAGGAATGGGTGATTCTAATGTCCCCATTCTAGCTCAGGTCACCATAATTTCCCACTCTAGTAGAGATGAGATGGCAACCGCTGAAATGTCTGCATACCCTTCATTAAGCCAGATTCTACACCCATACTATATGTACTACAGCTATTATGTTTGGCAACTAATGGGAATATCTAAACTGTAGCACAGGGACCAACAGTGGAAATCATCTTGACTCCAAGCACTCAGTTAGAAGGAAGATCTTGACATGGTCTTGAAGAGAGGTACGAAAGGTAGAAAGTCTGGCACCAGCAAGGATCTGGGAATTACTGGGGTTCTTACAAGTAGATCTGGATAGGAAACTAACAACTAATACTGTACATAGACAGGCAATTTGGACGTTTTGCCCTCCTGGGTAGGCCTCTCTGGTTACCTATTTGTGTATTATTTTATAGAGCTAGTTGTCTGCTCTCACTCCTGATATATGTCTATTCATGAGTGTCATTGGTTCTTGGGATCTTCATGACTGTTCCTTTCAAACCCATCAGATAGATGATATCCATGTACATTCTCACACAGGAGATAGCACTTTTGGTAATCCTACTTTGACTAAGATGTCAGTGCAAATAACTCCAACATTTGAACTGAATTCATCTAGGATCCAATTTGACAGACAAGTCACAGGGACAGCACAAGGGGGCTTCACATGACTTTATTTGTTAAGATTTATATTACTTTATCATTTCTCAGAATTCTCAAACAAGCAACCAGACAGTGGTTGGCATGGTGGAAAAGCTGGATGAAGGAAAAGAGCTCTTTCGTAAAGCTCCTTCTCCATACAACTTGTCCTCTGAGATCTCACTTGGGTTATCTTCAAACAGAAGAGTATTCAACATGGTCCCATATTCAAAAGACAGCCCAAGTCACAAGTTACTGACTTGAACCACTGGAATACTAGAAGGATCACTAAAACTTCTGTTCCAAGCACCCACTATAGTCATTCCACCTGCAGATGCTGTTTTTTCCACCAGCAAGTGACACTGGGGAGGAGAGTGAACAAAGTTGCAGGAATTAACCAACAGCTGCCTTTAAATTGTCCTGCAGTAGAACTGTAAGGGTAGTACCCCAAACTGACCTCATTACTGAGGCAGAATAGGACTTTGCCATTGGAGCAATGCAACTTATGCTGTCATCCTTTGCTGCTGAGTCCAGGACTGGCAGAACATAAGTTATCAAAACTAAAAGGAAGACCTCCAAGATGACAAAGGATGCTCAGTGAATGAAAAATGCTGAAAGTCCATTTGATAATGTTAGAGGAGGAGAAGTAGATCACTAGGAGACCCTAGCGGTGTCTTTCTTAGTACTGTATATATGGCATCATCTTCAGTTTGTTGTGGCTCCTATTTCTTATTCTTAAAAATATACTACCTCTGAAAGCATCATGAGAGCAGTACATTATAAGTCAAATTAGACATGTAGAGGTAGTCCTTGATTTACAACCATTTGTTTAGCAACTGTTCAAACTTACAATTATAGGGGGCGTGGTGGC
>JANHZU010000757.1:191147-203134 GCA_032468055.1 Acrochordus granulatus
CCGATCTCCCATCTGTTTATTTGTAGGTAAATTGACCTCCGTTGCTTCCTCCTTGGGAAGTGAGCTCTTTTGGGCACAAAATGCCTCTCTAATCCCTGTCTGTCTGCGTGTGATTTTTGCATGCCTTCTGCCAAAATCTGGCAGAGGTTTGTTTTTTTTTTTTGCAGCATCCTGCCCTCTGCTGATGACTCATCTTGCCTGGGCCAGCAAAAGCATGCCGCTTTCTTACTCCTCTCTTCTCTTCCTTTGACAGTAACCAGCTGCCATCCTCTATCTAGGGATTCCTGATGGGTCTCAGAGCCAAGTGATTCCCCCTGGAGGCAAGAGACAAGGTGAACTTCCTCAGAAGACATGGAGGTGAAGGGACAGCTGATAAACTCATCCAGCTACAACTCTTCAGGTAACTCCCTTCTTCCCACCACCTGCTTAGCACCATTACACAAACACACAGTGGATCTCAAGCCTCTCCCTCATCCTTTATTTATTTATTTGTATCCCGCCTTTACTATGTTTATAAACCACTCAAGGCGGCGAGCATATCTAACATGCCTTCCTCCTCCTATTTCCCCACAACAGGTGGGTTGGGCCGAGAGAGAGTGACTGGCCCAAAGTCACCCAGCGCGCTTTCATGGCTAAGGCAGGATCGGAACCTAGGCCTCCCGCTTGCTAGTCTGTTACCTTAACCACTAGACCAAGCTGGCTCTCTTTGTCCTCTGCTTTGCCTTTGCTTCTGCAGAAGCTTTGCAGCGAGAGCTCTGTCCCCGAATTCGGCTAGAGCGGGTGCAAGAACTCCTGGAAAAGCAGAAGTCTCTCCAGCAGGTGCTCAGCCTACGTCTGAAGGAGCTGCGACGGGTTTGCCTGCAGGAAGCGGTGCGTAACCATGACAGGAGGAGGACGAGAAGCCCATTGGAGGCAGTGGATCTGCTGCTTTGAAAAGCTAGGCTTTCCCGACCTGGGGACCACCATGTTTGTTAGACTACCGTTCCCATCACTATTACTGAGCAATGACTGGCCAAACAGGATTTGTAGCCCAGGTCCTCCTGAAAGCACCAGGTGGGGTATGGCTGAGGTACGCAGCCAACCCTGAATTTAAATGTTATCTGCTCTGTGTTGGGGCCCAAAATCTTAAGGGTCTTAGTTTTAATCAGATAAGCTGTGAGCAAATGCTCCCAAAAAGTAACCAGGAATAGGCAGCTGAGAGCCTAAGCTATAGAAGGCTTGGAATTCAATCTTCTTCTGAAATTTAAGCAGGAAAAAGACTGACTGAGTTTCTTCAAGAAGACCTAACCTAGGGAGATGTCATATTTCAGAAAGGGGAATATTAGGCCAATTCATGTAGAATAGTCTTCTCCTCCTTTCTGCTCTCCGGTGTGTACAGCTCTTATTATCCTCATTGGCTAGGCCAGCTGCATGTTAAGCATGGCTTGCCGATATCAGATACAGGAAAGCAAATGTATATGAGCCAGTGGCTTGCTTTGAGCCCAAAGTGGCTTCATTTGGGCCAAGTTATTATCTGCAGAGTTGAAGAGTTTTATAGAAATGGTATGAAGTTTATTTCCTTGGACAAACCTAATGTCAAGTTCCAATGAGATTGACACACCCTTGTTTCAGCTCTGTATCTCATACTTCATGTGGTTGCTTCTCCTCCCAATGCCAGGAACTGACAGGAAAATTGCCACCAGAATACCCACTGGAACCTGGAGAAAAGCTGTGGCCAGTGCGGAGGAGGAGGATGGTAGCCTCCCGAATTGCCCCTGCCTTGAAGAATGAGGTGATCAATCAGTCTTGTGTGTAGGAGAATGAGATAGCACGTACATCTCCGTGGGAGGAGGCCTGTGGCTTTGGGATGGCCCTGATGCCATGCCACCATTATTTATTTATAATTATTTATACATCAAATTGGGACTCTGCCCATCTCACAGAGTGACTGGATGGTATACAGTTAAAACCTAAAATAAAAAACCATATATATATTATATTGCATTGCATAATATTGTATGTTGGCACAATATAATAGAGGTTAATATATATTACATGTTAATATATTCTAAACATAATATGTATGCTATAAATATAAATAATTTATATTTTAGGAAACCCCTTCTCTAGAAGAGCTGACTCATGAGCTGGCACTACAGCAGCAAATGGCTGAGGCTGCCCGACGGCTAGCGGTTGCCCCCGACTTAACAATTGAGCAGCGTCGTCGCCGGCGGCAGGTCCAGGCAGATGCTGTGCAGCGCCTGCGGGAGTTGGAGGTGCAGGTAGCAGAATGCCGGGTGCGGCTGGGCAAAGGGCCCCTCCAGAGGCCCGGCCCTGGTGAGTTATACCAATTCCTTAATCGATTTCTCAGCTGCCTCATTTGCCACAGCAATTCTAAGTAATGCACCGGAGTGTAATAGATGTAGCTTAAAAACGGAAGCAGAGAGATAAAAAGAATTAGGACGATGGCAAACTATAAGCATCACCATACACTCTCAAAAGCAGGTTCACCATCCATCCTGCTGAAAGAAACAGGTCCTCGTGGCTTCCTTAGAGTGCAGCAGGATTGGGGTTGAGTGTGCTTGGGCGGGATGCCGTTCCATAGGGCAAAAGCAGCCCTTGAGAAGGCTTCTCTCTTGGATCCCATAAGATGACGTTGTTTTAACTATAGACCTTTTAATCCCTCTTTGGCCTCATTCCTCACTCTCTGAACATCCCAAATATTCCTATCCTTACTCCTAGATGCTTCATTACAAAGGCTGCCCCTTATTTAGCTCAGCAGATACAATTACTGCAGAGGGTCTAAATTCTCTGGGAAAAGAGGGAGCATGCTCCAAAGAGGAGTCTGTGGGAGGTTGCATGAGAGCAATTACAGGGCTAGATGAGGATGGGGCTGATCTCCAGCTCAATGTTGAGAATTCCTTCAAACTGATAGCTAGCATGGTGTATTGCTCCAAAACATTTAGGGATCTTTTTTGAAGTGTTTGAACTTAAACACATTATTTTAGTGGTGAAGGTCTTCAGACTGGTAGCAGAGAGACCCGACATCTAGTCCAGGCATGTCCCACCTTGGCAACTTTAAAATGTGTGGACTTCCACTTCCAGAATTCCTCAGCCAGCATAGCTGGTCTAGTCCTTCCTCAGGTGCAGAATTTTAATGGATCACGTTAAGCTATTCGCTCTCTTGGTACCCAGCCTGTTTCAAAGAGTGTTTGTTGTTTTGGAAAAATAAGAGGCTGAAGTATTATCTATGCCGTCTTGAATTCCTGACTGAAAGATAGTATATAAATCAAATCAATAATAATAAAAATCAGCATACTCAACAAATTAAAAGTCTAGTTGCCACACACAGAACAATATATCCTTTTCCTTTTTGGAATGTAAAGATACTTGCTGAAATCCTGATAATTGCTCTTGTGCTGGAAAAGATACCTGTTGCAGCAGCTCCAATTAAATGTGAATCATGCTGAACGGATGGCACAGGACCCAACCCCATTTAGCTGATATATTACATCAGTGTTTTGCAACTTTGACAACTTTATGATGTGTGTCGACTCTGTCTCCCAGAATTCCCCAATTCTGGGAGTTGATGTCCACACATCTTAAAATTGAGAAACACTGTGTTATCTGATTAAATCATTGTTTCCCACTTTCTCATTCATTTCTTTTTATTTTCTCTTTCTAAGAAGAGGCATTTCACTCAGAGAACAGCTCCCTCTCAGAATCAGCCAGCCATGAAAATGGTAAGCACGTCCTAGTTGTTATTCTTAGGTCAAAGAAGAGTGCTTGATGGTCTGAGATATGCAGATGCAAACAACAAATAAAAAGGACTGAAGGTTCAAAATTCCCTAAAAATATTTTCCATCTAATTCTTGATGGGCGCTGGATGATGAGACAAAGATGCTCTGTATATGAGCAGAAAATTACTCTTGACAACCAACGGACTGGTATAAAAGCACATGGGTTGTTCATGTGGATATGGGGTTGTCTCATTTAACACATAATTTAAGAGAATACTATATAAGGTTAGTATTATGCCTTATAGTTATGACTCTATCTGAAGAGGAGGCTTTGGAGACATTTACTCATGGATTACTGCAATGTGTTGCATATGGGGCTGCCTTCGAAGACTTCCTGGATATACCAGTGATGAAGACTATCACTGGTATACACTTCAGTAGCTCTCCTGTTGGTAGCTGATAAGTACTGTAATCATATAGCACTGTTGTTGGAGGTACTGTGTTGCCAGTGGTCTTCTAAATATAGTTCAATGGGCTGATTTTGAATATTAAAGCCTGGTTTTCAGCATTAAAATATGAAGTTGTGAGTGACAGGAGACAATGTTTCCCAAACTTTACTGGACCCCCTGAAGGTCTGAGGGTTGTGTTGATTGTGTTAAAATAGAGGTGTGAAAACAGTTATTTGACACAGCTTTTAATCTATAATGTTTGAATGCAAAGGAAGTTGGGTTTTTTCTAATCTTAATTGTCTGTTTTATGTAAATATATTGTAAACTGCTAGGTGTCTGGGTAGAGGTGCTATAAATAATATAGTGGAATATAAATAATGCAGTAAGTATTCAAAACAGGACATGGAATTAATTTAGCTATCATATGTAGCCTTGAGTTTTATGATGGCTTTAGAGTGAAAGACAATTATCTAACACCATCTTCAGAACATATGAGATACAGGATCCTAAGTCTTTAGAAAAACAAAAATAGTTTGGAAACTCTCATATGTAACTTGGGCAAAGCAGCTATTTATTGTACTTCCTATACAGTGCTAAGGGGGTACAGTGGCATAGTGGTTAGGATGCTGGGCTTGTCAGCTGGAAGGTTGGCAGCCTGAGTTCGAGACCCAAGCACTGCGTAATGGGGCTAGCTCCCATTATTCACTCCAGTTCCTGACAACCTAGCAGATTAAAAGCAGGCAAAATGCAAGTAAATAAATAGGGGCTGTCTTTGGTGGGAAGATAATAGTATTCCATGCACCTCAGTATATAGTCATGCTGGCCACATGACCACAGAAGCGTCTTCAGACAACGCTGGCTCTTTGGCTATGAACTGGAGATGAGCATTGCCCCCTACAGTTGGACACGACTGAAGGGGAAACCTTTACCTTCATACAATGTGAAGCTGATAATTTAACTAGCACCATAGCTGTTTCTCCCATAATTTTGTGTGTGCGTGTTTATGTCTAAGAGCAGTTTCACCAGGTGATAATTGTGGGTCTAAGAAAAAATCTAGAGTATTGAGACTATTGGACTTTTGTTCTGGGGGTGATTGTATTTTGGCTGATGTTTCTATCCTATGTACTGTGTTCTGTCCTCAGACGACCCTTGCAGCTTCTATCCCTCCAAAGTCTCCTACCAGGGAACTTTCCTAGACAGATCTTCACCTCCCAAGGCCCGAGATCACTTACGTGCCATCTCCAGCAGTCCTGACCGTCGACCAGGCTGGCGAATTTTGCAGCCAGATGTGTACAGTGAGGCCAAGGACCGCAGGAACTCTGTCGCCAGCCCTACCAGGTTAGCAAAAGATGCTGAGAAGCTGCACTGAGCCAAGGGGGGATCAACTAAGGCTGGCCTGTCAATATTGATGGAGCCTCGTATGGACTTAGAAGCCTGATTTATAGCAAAATGACTTAATGGAACCAGCCTGACCCATTCAGCTGAAACCATGGGATGTAATTTTTTAATACTTTATTTATAAAATAATTTCTGCCTAGCTTTGCAGGTACTGGAAAAAAGAAGTGAAAGAGTCTGGATTCTGAATGCCTGTGATCTATTTTAGTAGGAAGAGTTCTTTTTCTTTAATGATACGGAAACATTCACAGATCTGCTACACAGAAGGACCATCTAAAATAGCAGAATCTCAGGAGTTTTTTGGCTTGCCCAGTTGGCAGTGCAAGCTTGGTTTATTGTGTCTAAATTTCACATGATTAGGAAGGAACAAAGGTGGAAACTAGTGACTACAGATGAGAAGAGAAGGAGTAGAAAATCCCGTACAGCTGATACCTCTTCATCTCTCCCTAAAGTTTGCTTTGTGAGGATAAATGTCATTGAACCCTTTTCCAAAAAACAAAAAGGAAAAAAGGCAGCTTTGAGAGAGCTGCTTTTAAGCTGCTTCTGCAAATGAAGCTGAGCGACTTGCTTTTTGTGACTCAACTCTGGGACCATTTTTTTTGAAACTGGGATCATCCTCTTAGTATCAGTGTTCGTACACTTGTGAGTGTGCAATGTGGCTTTTGAAACAAAGAGCTGAAGCCACTCATTTAAAAGAATCCTTGTCTGTTTATACAGCCCCAATCGTACCCTTCCCAGAAGCATGTCCAGTTTTGAGGGCCGGAGTGTCCCAGCGACTCCAGTGTTAGCAAGAAATGCTTGCAGTGGAAACCACCAGTTAAGGTAGCATAATCTCCATTCTTTTCTTTTTTCCTTAATGGGTTGTTTGTAGACAGCAAGCCTACTGACAATGTTTTGTTTTTACTGTTTTTTCCGTGCAGTAACTAGCAATTTAATGTACAGTAAATAGTTGCTATACCAAGCCACACTAAGCCTCACACTAAGTTGAGGCTTTAAATTCAGGGGTGGGGTGGACAAGGAATCCAAAGGGATATTTGAAAGAATTGGCTGTGGGACAAGAAAAGGACAAGATCAGTTTTCGAAGAACTTGCAAACCAGTCATCAAGGCAGCAGCGACTATATTGTTTTAGTTAGCCTGACTCATCCAGAAGCTTACAAACTTTTGATGGCTTTGTAATCTTTTTTAAGGCACGTACATTGGAGGAATATTTCAGTCTTACTCTCCCAAAGTGGAGTGATTCTGCTTGAGATTCCTACTCTGGGAATGCCTCAAGTTTGGAAGGAGAAGACTTCATATAGTAATAGTAATTCATGCAGAGAATTGAGACATACCATCCTCTTATTCAGAGAATAAGGGATCTTAAATTGTCCAGTCATACTGGATGCAGATTAATAGTAGTGTTTCCCAACCCAGCCCACCTTTTGCCCAAAATAAGTGGACTGAAAACAAAACCACAGAAGGTAATTTGCACACTGAGATGCAACAGGCAGATTCCTCTATAGATGGATATTTTGGATATAAGAAGACTCTTACCTGCCCCCACCAAGTAATGCATACCATTGCAATTTTTATTTCACAGATATCCAGCATACAATTAAAAAGCAATAATTTCTCCTCTGCTCTCTCCCAGGTCAGAAGGCTCATCTCTCCACTCCCGCCAGTGGTCAGGTAGCCACGATTCCCAGCTTGGACCCCCTAGCCGGGACACCAGTGCTGACAGGGCTTCTCTCTTTGCTGCTCGAACCCGTCGAAGCAACAGCTCCGAGGCCTTGATTGAACGGGCCCCTTCGGAGGACCCCCTCCTGCCTACTGCCCCCCCTTTTAAGAGTGCCGAGGCCCTGACCTCTTCCATCTCCAGCCGGACCCCTCGCCCACCTTACAACGATGTCCTGTTGGACTATTACCTCGAACGTCGGTGTTGTGGGGGCGGTGAGCATTTATCTCGCAGGGATGGACCTCCCCAGCTGGAGTGGGGAGCCTTTTCCGAAAGCCCACTTCAGCGCCGAGCCCGGCCCGCTGCCCGCACTAAATCCTGTGGGCCATTGCTGCCTCCGCAGTCCCGCGAGGTTGGTTATGGAACTCCATTACCCCTTCATCGTAACTTCCACAAAGCGCTTGCCCTGGAGGGACTGCGGGATTGGTACTTACGTAACGCTGGAGTCGCCCAACGAGGGGCACCAGAGAGACGGGGACCATCTCAGTCTGTACATCAGCAGCTGCATGGCTACTGTGATCCAGGGTCCTCCAACCCCGATATGGGATACTACGGGGGGCCAGGACTGCCTCACTCTGTGAGCTATGCGGGGCAACCACTCTATGGCAGGTATGCAGCCCGATTCCTTCCTTTGCCCTGACAAGCCCAGCTACCCCCACTTTTCCCTTGCCTAAGGCCAACCCTGCACCTCTTCCTTCCGCTTCCCCTCTTTCTCTGGCTTCACTCCTCCTTTTTCAGAACGATCTTGCAATTCGCTGGCTTCAGATTTTAAGCTGTTTGAAAAACCTGGGTGGGGGAAAGGAAAGGAGGCGAGCATCCTTTTATACCAGTCTTCCCCAACGCGCCACCCCTTTGCTGGCTGGGAACAACGGGAGCTGAAGTCTAAAGCCTCTGGAAGGCAAGCAGCTTTGCAACTGCTATGGCTGGAAAAGATTTCATTGAATGAACCAAAAGTGGGGAGAGAGGCTGGGATTGTGATTGTTGTAAGGTAAACTCGATCCGGAACTGCAGATAAAGTTTTACTTATTACGTATCTCCTTTCTGCCCCTTTGTCTAATTCTTTCTTTTTCTCCTTTCTTTCTGTGCTTTACTCTGCTCAGACCTTTTGGGGACCTACTTTATCTGGAAGATCCTTCTGGTCCTTACAGCTTGGATTCCACAGAGCACCCAACCCCAGGGACGTTGGTTTGACCCCCCTCCTTTCCCCCAAAAGGATCTATCTGGAGTGCTGTTTTTTTCTTTTTCGCGCAGGTGCCTCTTTTTGGATGTGATGCACCATTTTGCGGATGGGGGCACCCTGCTGGCAGGGCAAGTTTCCACATGTATGAGGGTGGGCTGTTGCATGTCACACTGGATCCACCTTTAGGGGAAGGGGGAGTGCATCCACAGTTCTTCCTACACATTGCTAATCTCCCCCATTCCAGACTTCGGAGGGTGGGGGGGATCTGTGTTAATTGTACTGCTTCTCCATGAAAGGGTTTTTCTGCTGTGGGTGGTGCCCTCTCATTTTCGCTGGAGAACAGTGCGCTGTTACTGGCACGGTGCTCCACGCTGGGATATGGCATTATAAACCCCAGACCCTGGAATGTATTAATGGAGAGGTGTGTGCAATGTGTTTCTTGTGAAATGTTGTATAGCACAGACCTGTCATCTTGCTGACGAACATCAGACGTGTAAAAAGTAAAGGAAAAAAACCCAGATCTATACCACTCCTGTTGCCCCCACTGTAAGAAACGTCGTTCATCCTTCAATGTGTTGCCCCTTCCTATTCGTTTCCTGCTCTTGCAAAGGCGTGAGTGAGGCATACAGATTTGGGAAAAGTTTGCAGCAGGATCCAGGATGAACCGATTTAATGCCCAACCTTTCTCCTAGCAGGGGAACCTCCCCATAGGGCTGGACACTAATTAGCTCTACACATTCAGTCCAGTAATTATTCCCACAGGGGGAGAGGGCAGGAACTCCCAGCTGAAAGCACAGAACAATCCGATCCACGGGGTGGGTTATGGGAAATGCCAGCCTCTTCCATCATTCACTTCTCTGAAATTGCTGTGGGCCTACCTGCAACCTCTCACGGGAAATGCATTGCAACACCTGTAACAGGCAATGCAATTCTTCCCTTTCTTAAAAATATGACTAAAAACCCTTTTCTGCTCTCTTCGCTGGACTGTTTATTTTCTCCTGTCCATCTGAATGCTTTCTGTTCTCTCACCTGATTTTGCAAAAATGAAAGGAACATCCTGCCTTTTTCCTTTCACTGTAATAATAATCATTATCATCATAATAATTGTAAAATGTGTGATGGTTTTCCCCTGCTCTCACAATTGCACATAAAAGGAATAGTCACTTTGTTTAAACTCTGTGCCAATGGAATCCAGATCATTTTGGAGCAGAGGGAAGGAGGGAGGATGGGAGAAACCTAGAAAGGCTCCAGATTTCTCCCTCTCCCGTCCCTAGCTGAAGGAACAAGGGCCATATTGGAGTCACTGTCTTGTGTGTCTTTTTATTATACACTAATGTATAGATTATATATGGGGATCTAAATGTAAAACTAAGCACTGTGCATAAGGAAAAAAGGTTTCTATAATAAATACTGTAAACGAGGCTGTGATGTGTGAAAGCTTTATGTCGCTATCAGGATTTTGGTGTAGACAGTGTGAGAGAGTGATTAAACAGCATCAGAGTCTGTGTCCTAAACCTTCACTTGGTAACTGGAATGCTGTGGCTATTTCAGTGTAAATTGCCTTCAAGAGCCGATATGAGAATAAAACAATGGAAATGTGCACCTCAAAATCTTCGTGGAAGAAAAATGGGGTAAAAGAATCAATGCTTATTTCATTTGGTTTGGGTCATCAAGAGGTAATGTTGGGGAGGAGAAACCTATCCAGATAATCGTAGAAGAATTGAGTAATGCACATAACATCTGAAAGAGGAACATGTTTTTAAAAGTTTCCAGTTCACAGAGTATTGGATGTGCAGTATTTGTGTAATCCTCTTATCCAAATGTCAGGGCTTTGCAAATCCTTTGACTGGTACTGGGAAACATGCAGGGCTGTGCACCTTTTTTGAATCAGTTCAGCAGCCCACATCTTGTGCAGTTGCTTTGAAAGCTGCTCCTGATTTTCTGTTTCAGCAAAGGTGTTGCACCTGCAAAGTGGTTGGAGAGCAAAACAAGACTTTTAAGGCTACCTGTGAAACAGTGCAATGAAAATCATGAGACTTTATTTCCCATATGCAGAGAGTTAAAAATGCACTGACATTTTTAACATGACATGCACTGACATTTAACAAAAATGCACTGACATTTCTAAGATGCACTGACATCTTAGAAATAAGAACTATTTCTGAGATAAATGTAACTCATGCTGTTCCTTGTCTGTCTCATATACATCTGGATCTGAATGTTGTTCCTTACTTCCTCTATTACTACTTTGGGTGTTGAGGGATCTGAATGTTTACTGTGTACTTTTGGACTATTCAAAGACTTATGTACATTTATGAAAAGCTCCTTTAATCAAATTTGTTTGAGGATGAGAAGCAATTTCCAAAACTTGCCTCTTTAGTAAAACTTAATTTACATAAAGACATAACACTGTGAAAAGCTAAAGTAACATCTTAATCTAAACTATCACAATTACAAACAATTGAAAGACATTCTGCAATTCTTTTGCTAGTTGGAAAAATGTCCCAGTGATTTTGGTTAACTATAAAAGCAGAGTTCTAATCTTTAAGCTTAAAGCTTTGGAGACATTTGGTTCTGCTGTTATTTGTACAATTTGATGGAGGGATACTCTTCACCCAGATTTATAGCTTCTTCTGGCAAACCTCTCAGACCAACCCCAAGAGCAAATGGAGAGAAAATCACTTCCAATATCACATGTTTCCCTTCCAAGCCTGGACCTCTTTCACCAACATTGGAAACCCCCAAATGAAAAGCAACAATCCCTTTCAACTGCAGTTGTACACATTTGACTATGCACTTAATAATTTCAACTTCAGTTAAATCAGGCATGTCCAACTTTGGCAACTTTTAAGATGCATGGACTTCAACTTTTGGAATTCCTTGGCCAGCATAGGAGTTGCAGTCCACATATCTTAAAAGTTGCCAAGGTTGGGCTAGGTAGCCTCTAAAGAGTAAAAATATAATCTACTAATGTGATTTTTTTGATGATGGTATTTCATAGATAGGCATTATATTGGCTTAGATAATACTTGGTACATTTACTGGATTGTGAGTGATAAGAAAATCTCTCAGAAAACACAGAATTGCAATTTCCCATTTAGAATATAGCATTTGAAAATCTCTTTCCCCCACCACTCCCAATTATCCAATATATTATCCAGTCCTACATATGCTGGCATACAAGCTTTGCATCCTTTAGTAAGTCTGCAAGAAGCTTAATCTTGCTATGACTTTGGGAGGGAAAGCCTTTTTTGTAAGGATCCATTAAAGCTTGGTAGGATGGGGTGCCGTTTCCACCTGCTGCAAAACAACCATGCGGGCAGGAAAACAAGTACAGATATTTATGTCCTGAAGAGAACATGTATAACTTAATTATGAGATTTAGACTTGCAGATTATGTACCAGGAGGTCTTCTGTTATGAGTTTACTCAAGGGATAGCCAATGTGGTGCCTCCAGATGGATTTGAGTATATTGCTTAACTACTGACTATAGGATGAAAACTCTTAATTCCAGCTGTCCCAATCTAAG
>JANHZU010000757.1:208771-219315 GCA_032468055.1 Acrochordus granulatus
TTATCTCCCCACCTCCCCCCATGTATATTTTTTATCTCCCCACCTCCCCCCCTGTATATTTTTTATCTCCCCACCTGGTCCACTTGGTTTATTTTAAAGGTTTTTAACTTTTTTTATTATTTTATTGTAAGCTACAAGAGCTGTTTTGAATTCAGCAGCATATAAATTTAATACATAAATAAAATGCAATGTCTAGAATTGGACATAGTATTCTAGGTGTGTCATGACTAACACACAATGGAAAACACAATGGCTTGTTTCTCTTGATTCTGACACTGTTCTTCAGTTGAAGCCTAAGACTGGCTTTGCTTCCCCAACACAACTATCTCTGACTCAATTTGTGTTCCACCAAGACCCCCAGATCCTTTTTTGCATGTGCTGCTACCCAGTATGATCCTCTTATCTTATAGCTCTGATTTCTGAAATTCACCTTACTGGTTTCTGCCAGCGTTCAAGCTCTTGGAGATTGTCTTCAATCTTGATATTGTCTGCCAAGGTGTTAGTTCCTGTGTCATCAACAGTCCCTTGAAGGAAGGGGACAGGTATGAGAAAGAAAGAACAAAATAGATGATAATGCTGGAATTGGAAGGACCTATTTTCCCATTTCATTGCTGCAGTCCAATTCCTGTCTGGTACTTCTGTTAGAAACATCATTCCATGTGTTAAGATCCTCACGTTTAGCTTATATTGGAGCCCAGTCATGTCAGTAATCAATCTCAGCTCCCATTATTTCTTACAGTTTCTTGTTCTTTTTTTACAACTATTCTCCCACGTGTGATATCAGACCATAGGGCACTTTTAATGTAATATGATACACAAATGCATCCAAAATTGATGTCCCTCCAGTGTTAAAGAGCCAGAAACCTTGTCAGACAGTGAACAATGCTGTAAGATTTCTAGTGATGTGATAGAAGTAAATTTAAAAAATATACAAATAAAATGGTAAAAAAAATTGAAAAAAAATAAAAAGTCCGAAATCTTAATGGTTCTTAGTATTACATCAATTCTTATAAGACAATAGAAAACTCAGGAGATTTTGGGGCTCTAAAAATTCTGGGCACTATTTATTAGAATGGGCAGAGGGCATTCTCAATGAGTATGAGTATTACAATATATTTTGATAAATAAATAGAATAATACTTTTATATAGGAAGATCAAAAAGGCAGCAGCACTGAAAACAATTAGTAGAAAAGAGAAATAATTTAAGCCACACAATTCACATGACGTATAGATGTTACTGGATTGTACAGTTTAAATTACAGGAAGAAAAGGTTCAAAAATATCAGTGTGAATGATTTTTCTGCTCTTAATCTTGCTGTTCTTATAGAAGTAATAAGAAAGGATTCTAATCCACTCTAGCCTTTTTCTTCCAGAAAGATGAGTTGCTGTCTTTCCCCAATTAATGATTACATAAATAATTTCCCACATACAGTTATTATGATTTCACATCAGAATTTCAGTTCTTCAGACTGTCCTTCACTCTTTATTGATCAAATAATGTCAATTAAATGACATAAACATCTCTTCTTGATTTTTAATGACAATTCTGCCTTTTCTCTAAGCCCCAAATGCCCATCAACATGGGGCAGCATCCAGACATGTACCTCCTGAGATTCCAGGATATAGGAAGTACAGGTTCCTGACAAGTTCTTGTCCAAAACTCAGCCATCTGTGCATATTTTTCAGTCCCACATGAATAGGGCAGCTGAGCTAAAGCAGCACTAAGAATAGCACTTCTGGAAAGGTAGCAACAAGAAATAATGAAACTAGATGTTCTCCAGAATTCATCTCATCTTATACCAACATCTTGTAGGGTTGTTTCAGCCTTTCCCATCTCTGCACTCATTCTTGGCTAAAAACTTTTACATTACATCTAATGATGGTCTGTCAGCAGAATTCCCATTCCTTGCAGCTTCCCCCCACACCTCCAAATTTGTTAGAGAATATTAGGTAACCTTCTGGAGCATATGGGGATAAAGATAGAGAAGAAAGGAAACTCCTGTTGCTGCTTGTGTACTGCTGGATTTCACTGCTTCAGCCTCACATTCTTTTGTCTGAACAAAAGGCATAAAGCTACACTCAAAAGTCATCATCATCACATATATCCAGGTAGACATCGAAGGCCTCACGGTTGCAGTTTCCATCAGGAGTGAAGACATACTTATGGAAAGTACCGTCCACACAGATAGCTGTAAGATCAGGAAACAGAACTGAATGTGGATGAGAGACAGAATGAATTCATGAGAACTCAATACATAACAAAGACATCCAACGGCAGAAAATCTAAAATGATGCCACCAATAAATATAAAGAAAAAACAAAACAGGAAAAGAGGAGGGGGTTCTTTAATAGCAGCTGGCAAATACCACCTAAAGTAGATTGCTTCACCATACTCAATGGCTTTGGGTCATGGTCATATCTGACCCATAGGTATATTTCAAGAGGTCCAACACATCTACTGCCTCCCATCAGTGCCACTCACCAATGACTGAGTTGACATTCTTGGAAGTGTTTCTCCCAAAAGCGCAGATGCAGGCAGATTCTGCTGGCACAGTAAAGCTGGCCAAGCTCCATTGAGAATCCACATACTGACCTATCATAGGCCCAACCTTTCCCACACGGGCCAATCTGTGAGACAGCAGGAGAAAGAATAGGATTACGGTATTACTGATATATCTTTTCCCATTCATAGCAAGCACCATCTTCCCTGCCCCCACTACATACGCTGAGCGGCGGTTTAATCGGGTGTCTTTCAGGGCAAAGATATGGACAGTCCCTTTGTCACTGGATGCGCAGAGAAATGAAGAGTCATGGCTGAAGTTAATGCTGTGGGGAAGAAAGGAGTTTCATCTGACAGTTTAAGGTTTCTTCCTATGATCGTGTCTCTGTAATAGCAAATTACTTGTATTCAGTAGTCTGTATGTTACTACTAAACAGGAGCCTGATAAAATAAACCTTGACTCTGAGCCATCTCTTTCCAGAAATATTGAGAATGCAACTCCCATAATTGCTAACCTGCCTGGCTAGGAATTATGGACGTTATTATGGTGACATCTCACTACAATAAATTCAATTCTTGGTGGCTTGCATAGAAAATAAAACATCCACAAGATATAAAGTAAAACTTTATAATTGTGAAATAAGAACAAAACAATAATGAAACAAAAATTGGCCCCAAACAGCTTAAAATGGTCTTGTGAATAGCTGTCTTCAACATTTTCTAATCCAGGCTGAGCTAGGTTGATCTTTATTAGTTTAGCAGTTCCTAAGACAGGTTATTACAGACTCTGCATCACTGGGGTCTCAGAGTACAACCAAGCCTTAAATAGGATCATCTCACTGACACCTAGAACCCATAAGGAAACACCTATAATGGAGGAGGCCAAGAGCATGCCTATTTTACCAGCATCCAAGAAAAGAACATTAACAAGAAATGGGAGTTACTCGTTTGTAGGGTTGTTAAATTGGTTTGCAGAGTTGTTACATTTGGACCCAAGCTGCTTAGCTGATTATTTACTCCATGCTACGCAATGCTTATTTTAGTTGCTTGCTTGTTTCACTTATTACACAATGTTACTGGTACAATAGCAGCCCAGGTTCCCTCGCTTGTCTGCAGACTACTGGAGATGTACTGCTTTTCAACTAAACCAGTCTCTAACAAGGACATTGTGACCTGGAGTATTTGCAGTAATAACGCACTGATTGATTGATTGATTTGATCTGCATGGACCTTTCACATGACAATGTGTGGTAAACAGCAAATTTAAAAGAATGATAAAAACAGCAAAACTGATGTCTGGGACAGCACACATATCTGCATCAATTACCCTCTAAGAATAAACTAATCTAACTTCCTGGCCAGTACTCAGGCAAAAGACACATTTTGAAACTTAAGAAAGGTTTGTAACTTGAGCTTGGAAGTTTTTTGTTTATTTTTCAAGTCACAAAACCAAACCAACCAGTACAGTGTTCTCTATAATAATGTGGCTTGAGCTGATTTCACTTTCTCAATTCAAAAGTACCTTCAGGTGTTAACAAGATTCATCCTAACTCCTCAATACCATTATCTGCCTCCATTACAATCCCTTTGTAAGGTTTACTTCTGTTAGGAATCTCACCATAGTACCTCATGAAACAGGGCCCAGCTCATTTCAGGAAATGGCATTAACAAAGCTATCAGCTTTTCACTCTCAAACCTGTAAATAATTAAACATTGTAGCTCATTCCTCCACCTATCCTCTCATTTACTTGTCTCCAGCAGTTGCGATTAACAGATTATTTATTTCTCTACAGCAGGCCTGCACTACCTGCCTGCCAATATTTTTTTTAAACTCGTAAATTCACAGCTGCTGCCACTGCCCAAAAACATGCTGCAAAATACTTTCAAGCCTCACCACTGCCAGCTCCAGCAATTTTCCTGTTCCACTAGCAGGAGAACAGCTGATCAGCACCCCAGATATTTCTTTGTGGCCCATAAAGATTTTTAATTTATTCAAGTAGGCCTTTCCTTTTGACTGGTTGTGCAGGCCTGCTCTCAAAGATAGTGGTTGGTTGAACAAGACTTCAATGGAACAATAGAATCCAAGATGCTATGCAGCCTTCCTCACTGGCCTAGCCCATGTAAAAGCACAGCTGAAGCACAATTTGCAAGGGGGAGCCTGTATGAAGTAGGGGCAGATGGAATTTTCACCAATACAGAGTTGCTGGATCAGTCCCTCTCCTGAGTTCCACTAGCTTCTCCTTGGTCTGCGTGTCAAAAAGGCGGATGAGGGTCCCTTTTTTTGAGGCAGACGCCACCACAGTGCCCTGCTGGTTGAGAGAGATGCAGGCAATCTCGCTCTGATGAGCATTGATGGTGAACGGGGCAGATGAAGTGCCAGGCTTGGTGCTGGAAAGATCCTAAGGTGAGGACAAATCATAATTAAGAACAAACAAGCAAGATTTGATTTTGATTCCAATAGAATGATTTGCAAAATCATGTCACATGCTTGAATATTCCCTTCAATACAGTCTGTTATCTCCCTTCATCAGCCATAAGTTCATGTGACTCACTTCACAATTGCATTGCTTAGCTACCGGTCCTAAATGTGATTGTAAATTAAGAACTACATGTGTGATAAATAGCACAAGATTCTGAAGTATTTCAGAATTTAATGTGTACAACTTGTTTATGACCTATGAAAAAATATTGTCATTCTTACTATTTTACATAAGATTAAATTGGCTCCCTTTGGTATTAGGCACTCTAAGATTTGTTTATGAGTACAACAAATTACTGGCATTCATTCAGTGGTCCTGACAGAAGAAAAGGATTAACTAATATTTCTTCCTATCTACCCCCTCATCCCTATCACCCTACCACAGAACACTCACCACAAGCTGTAAACTGCCACATTTATGCCCAGGGAAGACCAGGAGTTGCTTTTCTAAACTGGGACAGAGATCACAAAGCCCTGAGGTGAGAGATAGACAAAAAACAGGCATCTGTCAGAGCTGGATTTGATTCATGTATTGAGCTGCGGTTTCTTAATTTATGCAAGTGAAGGAAAACAAGAGTGAAATGAGGGAGTCACTGAGTGAACAAGCAAAGGTTCATTTTACCTTTGGGGTTATCCCTGGTATCAAACTCAAAGAGCTTAGTGGGGTTGTCAGGGAAGGAATATACATAGATTCGATTCCGCAGCACAATTATTATTCTGCAAAAATAATACAGGGACATACGTTTCAATATAAGAATACAGATAGTTTTTCATTTATGACCACATTTGGGACTGGCATCTCAGTATCTGAGTAAAGTGATTAAGTGCAACTTCACATGACCGCTTCACTCAATGACCACAATCCCAGCACTTGCAGTTGTTAAACAATCTCATGGGCAGAGTCCCAGGTAAGGAACATGGGGTGCCTCAGGAAGGGTGGGGAAGCCCTGGGAGGCCCAGCTCAGGCTCGATGCAAATCAGGATGGGGGTGCTACAGACAAAGTCTTTCTGCTCAGAGGCTGAAAATCCTGCTTGGATTTTGGCAGGGAAGATTTTCAGCTCCAGGACAGAGAGACTTGTTTGTCGTAATTGTAGTACTCCACTAACTTGCAAGCAACCTACATCAGGCCTCCAGGACTTACCCTGCCCAGATTGCAATCACATGACTATGGAGGCACTGCAGTGGTTCTAATTTTGGGTACAGGTCATAAGACCCTTATGCAGAGTCATAATTTCAAATGATCACTGAAGAAATGATTGTAAATTGAGGATTACCTGTAAAAAGTATTAAGGAATATTGCTATGTTATTAGGTTGCCTCAGAGGCAACTGTATATGTTCTATATCTTTTCCAATTTATATTTGTTTCCAACTATTGAACCGATATGACAATCCTTGATCCAAGAACCAAGTTCTTTCTATAATTGCAATGAAAATAATGAACAATTTCAAGCAGTCTTCATGAATTGAACATCTGTGCCTCAAGTATTTATATTATAATTAGCTTAATTGATCAGGATCTCCTGCCCATGCACCGCTGTTACTCCTCATTTCCTATTTTTAAACAAAAATGACACTGTCAGATTTTTTTAAAATTGTAATAAAAATGAAACTCTTACTGTATGGAAAAACAGCAACAAAGTTGATCTATTTCAATTGTTACCCCAAAAAGGATAAATACTTTTGTGTATTCAACGGTACTTTCATTTTAATTGTGAGATTTTTTCCAAATAAAATACTGGCTTCTGATACATTTAACCCTGATTTTATTATCTTAAAGTTGTTAATGATGCCAGTACAGACTTTATTGTAAACAAATTGCATTAACATAACTGGATTGGTGTTGGTTTTGACCTTTAAAGCCCTTCATGGAATAGGGCGAGGCTATCTGAGGAACCATCTTACCCCAATGGGGACAACCCTACCAGGATCTGCTCCAGACCCCATCAGCCAAGGAATTTTGGCTGGCAGAGTCCAGGAGAAGAGCCTTTTCTGCTGTGGCTCCTGCCCTATGGAACATCATGACCCCTGAGGTGAAGTCTGCCTCCATCCTTGCAGCCTTCTGAAAGGGCCTTAAGATCTGGCTGTCAGCTGGCATGGGGTCTGAATGGGGATTTACCATCTTGGAAGTGGTTGGTGGTTTAAGCCAAGCCAACTGTATCTCCCCACACATATGCCCTCGCTCCCTCCCTCTCTATCCAGCTGACCTGGAGTTAATTTTAAATTGCTTTGAATATGTATTATTGTTGTTTTAATGTTTTATTGTGAGCTGCTGAGAGTCATTTTTGGGTTCAGCAGCATACAAGTTTGATAAATAAATGTTAAATATAATATTGTGACAAGAGATATACATTGTGACAATCACATCCCACCCATGTTCTGGACCCAGTAAAAACAGAATGAACTTCAGACATACTTGTCATGTCTCATGCGAACAGCCAGTGCTGATTTGGTAAAGGTGAACTCCAACACCAGTTTGTCTTTGCCTTCCTTCCCTTCACGGGAATCATCCCAGATTAAGACTATAATGGGAACATTAAGACAGTGATCTAATCAACAATGTCATAGAGAAACAGGGAGATGATTCGTCCCTGTTAGGAGATAATGAGAGATTACATATGCTTTTCTCTATTATCACTGATGTAGATAAAGTTTATACTTTAATACTTTTTTGCTTTGATGCCACTTCTTCCCTTGAGAATACCCACCTGAGATCTCAGAGAATTTGGGGTTGCCACCTCCTCCTACAATAGCAAGGAGATTAGATCGGTGTAGCATTTCAACCAGCCCCACACTGCCCACTTGTTCATGATCTAGCAAAAGGAAATAAAACAAGAGGTACTATTACAGGACTCACTAGATAGGAGTAGAGATATTCCATAGTCCTACATATTCAGCCCTCTTCGCTCCTTACCGAGGTGCCCTTTCTCCATAAGAGGTTCCACATTATAGATCCGAACACCAGACTCCATAGCACAGCAGAAGCAGCCTATTGTGAGAGATCAAATGTGCGTTATATTGGGAACGTCATGACCCACTGGAGCCAAAATGAAGATTGTAATCTACTACTGAAATTAGCCCATCAGCCTTAGAATCCCTGGAATAAAAAGCACATTTCCTAGCAATTGCAAAGCATATTTCCATCAACAAGAAGGCTACCCTCAGATGCAAGGATTACAGAACCCCTTATGAGCTGAAAATATTTTAAAATACTCTTTTTGAAGGATCTATGACTCTCAGGTTACAATTCCCTAATGAAAGAGCACCAGATCACCTGAGGAACATATTTAGTATAATTAGATAACTTACTTTGATCTTGATTGAAGCGCAGGCTATTGACCCCACGTTGCTGAGCCATACGAACTCTATGGGACAGCCTGAGTTGAGGCACGCACACAATGTTCTTGGTTCTTTTCTCTGTCAGCCAATATGGTAGCTATCATGGTGCAGAAAGACAAAATCAACACACCAAAATGATGCTGGTGGAAGGCCAAACAGCCCTGATAACTGCAGGTCTTGAGAATGTGCTAGCCTTCCCACATATTTTGTCATGTCAACTGAAAAGATCGCACCATAAGGGCCCCAGGTTGCCAAAGGAGGCTTCTGTCACACCTATCGGTTGTTTCAGTCCAACCTCAGCTCCTCCAGTTACCCACCTATTTGCCATTCTTTCCTCTTGGGCTGACTCCAGTGTTCGTTCGCAGGACCTCTTTTTACTCTCTGCAGCCCGTCAGCAATCAAACGATGCTCTTTCCTAACCGGGACTTGCTCTTATCCACCCCACAGGCACAACCGTTGGGTCCCTCCCATCCTTTCTGTTCCCGTACAAGTGTTCGTACCTGACACTCCTGCACGGTCTTCTCGAACAACATGCCCCGCTTCCCACTTCGGCAAGGCCACGACTCCCCCTCTGCAAATCCTTCAACGCCCCCCACCTCAGTCTACCCCAAGGGTAGAGACAGGAAGCTGCCCCTTTGATGTCTCTCCTAAGCCACCTGAAGAAACCCACATGAAGCCTACCCCCCTTTTTTGTTCCCTCTGCTTCACCTGAAAGGTTCCTTCCCTTTCCCCACGGTGTTTACATCGACACGGGCCCTTCAATCGATAAACAACAGCCGGGACCGAAACCACTTCCGTCAGACCACAGAGACAAGGCGCAGAGCGCTCACGTAATCTAGGAAGCATTAAGTCTCGACGGCCATGTCGGAAAATGGCAGGCAGCCGTAAGCAGGAAATAGCCCGGATTTTCCCTCTTGCTGCGCGGGAAACTCCCAGGCCTGTTTTCAAGGCGGCCATTTTTGAAACTGGCAATGCAAGCCGCTCAGCCGTTCCACAGCGAACATTGAGCGGGTCTACGAACAAAATACGAGTAAGTTTGTAAAGAGCTTAAACGTTGTAAAGCAATTAAAACACAAAGCAACAGCAATGGTTCCCCAGAATCCCAACATAAAAGAAAAAAGAAAGGCATGACTAGAGGAGAAGAAAGCAGCTGCTGCTTCACTGGCTAATGGAAAGGGCCAAATTTATCCTCCGGGAAGCGTTCTCTGAGCAAGAGAAGGCAGCCAAAATTGCGTCCCCCAGTCGTAGAACAACTGGCAGTTGGAGCTAATTTTACCCACGGTTTTGAGAGACTTTGGACCCTACGATGTTTAACATTCTCGAATTGCTCAATTAAGAGAAACCCAAGCACACGTTAATTCAGTGGATCCCCCGCACTCAGGAGTAAATGCCCCAAATAAATATAAATTCCCTTCAGGTTTATTTGGGGGGCGGGGGGGCCAAGCGGTTAAGATGCTAGGCTTGTCAGCCAGAAGGTTGGCAGCTCAGTGGTTCCAGACCCAAGCACTGCCACATAACAGGGTCCCCACTACTTGCTCTAGCTGCTGCCAACCTAGCAGTTCAAAAGCATGTAGAAATGCAAGTAGATAAATAGGTACCACCTTTGGTGGGAAGGTAACAGCGTTCCATGCACCTCAGCATATAGTCATGCTGGCCACATGACCAGTCTTTGGACAATCACTGGCTCCCTTGGCTGTGAATGGGAGATGAAGAGTCGGCCACGACTGGCAGAGGAAACCTTCACCTTTAGGCTTACTTGCATTTTCTTAAGAGCAGATAAAACTATAATCCTTTAGAGAGGTGGGCAAGGAAAGAAAAACACTTCATTTTTATACCAGAGTAAAGAACTAAGGTTCTTTAACAATATTAGAGACTCTTTTTCTCCTCAATGGCTTCATCCTATTCTTTTATTTTTGCATGTATTTATGTAAGTTTTGAGATAAGACGTAAAGACAGTAAAACCCAAGAATGTTAAGTTGCTGCAATGCTGTCAAATATTGAATTAAAACCATTTGTTTTGGAAATTAAAGAACATCCTAGATAGAACAGCTTACTGATCATAGCTGTAATAACAATCATACAGAGAATAGGAAGAATATGGACTTTACTTGCATTGTAGCCAAAAAGAAAGGAAACTATCACTGAAACCCAACAAAGTTGTTACATATAGTATTTGGGGTTGTATTCATTTTTACAGAGGCAGCAGGAAAAATAGTATCTTTACAT
>JANHZU010000760.1:0-11647 GCA_032468055.1 Acrochordus granulatus
CTCATTAGAAAAGACTGTGATGCTGGGAAGGACTGAAGGGAAGAGGAGAAGGGGACGGCAGAGGATGAGATGGATAGGTAGCATAGTCAGTGTGATGGGCGTGGGCTTGGGAAGACTCCGGGAGGCAGGGCAAGACGGGGGGGCCTGGCGTGAGGCAGTCTATGGGGTCGCGAAGAGTCGGACACGACTGCATGATTGAACAACAACTCAAACTTGCCAACGTTGGGAAACACCGCTTTAGGGTCTCCAGATCAGCGGTGATTTCGCAAGGAAGACCAGCAATTCTATAGAAGAGGAGCCTATCATATTTCACCCAGTCACGTTTCAGCTAGTCTGTTGCGAGATCCTAATTACTGAATGCTGGCTGGGGACTTCTGGGAGCTGAGGTCCACACAACTTAAAGTTGCCCAGGTAAGAAAACATTGGATGAAGTTTCAGCACAGCCTGCTACGCAACAGGATCAACTGCCCTACAAGCGATCAGTTTCATGACTGCGTGATCCGCCCGACTCTAGGAGCGCAGTCAGCGCGGGAACGTCAGCCCGGCCTCATCGAAAGGCCGCCGCTTCCCACCTCCACGAACTCACTTCCGCACAGTACTTTCTCCTTCCCACCGGGAAACAACTTGTAAAGCGAACCCGGAAACTCGAAGCAGCGGATGACTCTCCGACGGTGGAGATCCTTCATAAATCCACACAGCATCGTTTGGCTTGAGACGGTCTAGTCGAGGTTATGGGCGTCGTCTATCATCCGAGGAGCCGCTCTAGCAGCGAAAGCCTCCGGGGTTGTCGCTCGGCGGCGCAGAGGATGGCGCTGCCGCCGTTCGCGTTCGAGGAGTCGGTGTTCGAGGAGGGCGGCGGGCCGTCCAGGGGTGGCGGGCCCCTTGCTTCCCCCTACAACGCCCGGTGCTGCGAACCCGAGGTGAGGGGGGCAGGTTCACGGATGCCCATGCCTTCAGACTCGCGTGTCGCGGTTGCCCCGTGCAGGATGGGTCGAAGGAAGGACGTTGCGCTCTGCACGCGCTCGGGGGCGAGCTGTTCTTCAGGAACCGAGGGCGGGGGAGGAGGTGGATTTGATTTAGTACCAGTCCTTGAACATTTGAACAAGATGGGATTCAGTGCTCTTCTTGCCGATCGCGTCAGTACCTGCTGAAATAAAGGCGGGCTGTTGGGGGGGTTAGTGCCTGGAGAGGAGACCACCGGGAAGTCCAGGGAAGCTCTCGATCCCAGCCGGATAAAATCAAGGGTTCCTGTAGGGTGCCGCGGGGTGCTTTTTCTGCCATGATGCATCGCGCAGCCAGCCGCCAGATGTGCGGACTGGATTTGGCGTTCCTGTCCATCTCTTGAGTCCTTCCAAGGGTCGGCAGATGTTCTTTGACGGATTTCAGGTATTGTTGCGGGATGGACGCTGCTCCGCGCAAAGCTGCCTTTTGCAGTTGACAGACGGGGACGTTGCCGGTGCTGATGGTGCTCGAGCGGTTTTGCTCCAGCTGTTCTGGGATTGCACCAAGGCCCCTGTTCCACTACCGGTGCCACCTTTGCTTTCCTTTGCCGCAGCTGCTGCATTTCTACTTGCAGGTCTTTGCGTTTTGTGATTTTCCCCAGTTCTTTCTCTTCTCTTCTGCTACCTTCAGGTACAGCAAGCACTTGTCTGTCTGTCTTATCAACAATTGTTAAGTCTGGGCTATTGTATTATTCTTACGATTGCTATATTTTTATCCTGCCACACACGTACATACCTCAACGTGGCAGTGAGCTTATACTCCTGTCTCCTATTTTCCCCACTGTAGGAAACTTTTGAGGTGAGGTGGGATGAGAGAGGTTGAATGGCCCAAAGCCATTTAGCCAACCTCCTGATTCCTAAGTGAGATGCTCAAAGCCATTGCACCAAACTCCATTGTCTATTGTACCCTAGGATCTCCTGGTGGTCTCCTCTCTGGGAAATAATCTCCAACAGTCGTCATCATCGATGGTGTCACTCCAGTAAAATTCCACTCCAAGAAACTCTTGCCTTTTTTTTTTGTGGGGGCGGAGGGAGAGATCCAATTCTGCAATTAGGAGATAGAGAGAAGGGAAGAGCTGTAGGGCACTGCGGTTATCTTGCCAAACTGGGGGTCCTTGTGTAGCCACTCTGGTACATCCCTGAATTCCGGGCGGTTCAAACCAAACCCTTTAGAAGAAAGCATTGGGTTGAGAGAGATCCCAGGAACTGACCATAAATGACCCCTGAGTGTTTAAGGAAGAGTTTCTAAACTCTTGTTTTGACCTTTACTTTGCAGGTACTAGACTTCCTTTGTCGTAATCGGTTACAACAAAGTGCCTCCCTCCTCTTCCTCTTACAGTGGTTTTGTGAGCAGGTGAACTGCCAGGACGATCTTGAGCGCATCAACGTAAAAAAGTTCAGAGGAGATCTGGCCTACAAGCAACAAGAATTTCAGGTATCTTCGTGGTTGAATTCCATCCCTTCCCAATTTTCTGGCGCCCTCCAGAATCCGTAGCCGACTTGCTGACTGTCCATATAGCTGTAGCCCTTCGCAGCCCAGTTTCAGCAAGCGGGCGTTATCGATTTCTGAAGCAATCTGCCTGGTTGCTTTTGTTTCAGCTTTGCACCCTTCAGGACATGCATAAACTAAATCAGACAATACGCTTCTGGGAAGGCCAGCACATCATCCGGGTGCCCAGACGGTGATTAGTAATCCAGTTCTAGGAAAGAGAGAGCCTTTTTGAGTTTGGTGGGACTTAAAGCCGAGAAAACGTCAACGTGATGCGCATGTCTACTTTTAATTGCATGCATTGTTTTCTGATGTTGGGTAGTTCAGCACAGTCACAACCTGCTCACGCTGCTGGGGTTACATTAAGATTTGGCCCTTTTAATTTCAGAAGGCTCTTCGGGAATACTCCAGTTGCCTTGCACTTGTACCTCCCAGTAATACTGCCATGAGGAGAGATTTAAAAGAGAGCCAGGCCCGCTGTTTAGCTCATCTGGGGAAACATGAAGAAGCCTTGAGAATTGCAGAAAATCTGGTTGGTACTTTTCCAAGTGTTTTTCTCTTTATAGCTTGGACCCTCAACGTAGTGCTCGCGGATGCCAGGACATCTGGGGTATGTCTTTCATGCTTATCAGGTCTTGGAGAATAAAAGTGACAGAATGATGCCACCTCTTTTTTTCATTTGGGAGTACAAATAAAGTACTTCTTGACTTAAAATCGTGTAGCGGCTTTTCGAATTATAACAGCAATGAAAAAAGTGACTTATGACCAGTCTTTGTACTTATGACCGTCGCAGCATCCTCATGGTCACACGATCAAAATTGGGGTGCTTGGCAACCGGCATGTATTTATGACAGTTGCAGTGTCCTGGGGTCATGTGTTCACCTTTTGCTACCCTCTCAGCCCGCTTCCGACAAGGGAGTCAATGGGAGAAGCCAAATTTGTTTAATCACTACATGATTCACTTAACAACTGTAGTGATTTGCTGAACAACCGTGGCGAAAATGTTGTAAAATCAGGCACAACTCGCTTAACCATCACCTTGCCTACCAATAGAAATTCTGGTACCGATTATAGTCATCACTCGAGGACTACCTCTGTGTCCCTCGGTCCAGGAAAAATAAAGCTGAGACAGTGGAGAATCGATGAAAGGAAAATGTTTCAAAATGGACATATTTTGTGCTCGAAACACCCACTTTCAAGTTTGAAAGGAGCTATTCTGGCCTCACAAGAGGTGTGAGCTTGGAATATTTTTATTGTTCAGCCTGTTTGAACTCAAAAGTATTTCAAATTCCTCAGTTTGCCTTCTGAGGATTGCTGATATCCTATGACTTGCTAAACCTATCATGGCAGCCGTTTCAGGAAGTGGCCGTCAGTATGCGGTTAAAGTTGCAGATATGTGTCTCCTTGAAAGGTGGAGTGATGTCATGGGTAAAGTGCACTGGGAAGACTCAAATTCTAGTCCAGCCTGAGGCATGGAAGCCACCTGAGTCTCTTTGGGCCAGTCGCTCTTGCTCACTCCAGCCCACCTCGCAGGGTTGTCGTTACCAAAGACAATGGGAGAAGGAAGTGCTATGAATGCCACTTCGCATTCTTGGCAAAAAAAAAAAATCAGGAGAAGAAATGTTAGAAATTCAGCATTGTCTGCAAGAATTCCATCACTTCCCAATTTTGGAATGGAAATATTTGCTAGTTTAAATTAAAGTTTAAAACTAAATTTTAGTTTAAACTAAAATATGCTAGTTTTTCACTTGGATTCCTGCAATCAGTCGACTGGTGAACCGTCTGGACAGGAAGAGAAACCATGCCGGTTTTTTTGGTGTGCTGCACCAAACAGCTCGCCGTACAGCCAAATCTGCCACCGGGATTGTTCTGAAATACCTTCAAAGCATTGTGCTGAAATCTCTGTGTTAATGTTTTGGATTGCCATTTCAGTAGATTGTGGATTGTTTTATCAGGGTAGGTATATTTTGTTGTTTCTAGAGTTTTGGGTAAGAAGTCATTAGAACAGGGTTTCTCAGCCTCGGCAACTTTAAGGTGTAGGTATTTCAATTTCCAGACTTCCAAACACTTAGGAAGTGGGTGATTCAAGCCCAAAATATTTCCATTTTGAAACTAATGCTGACTGGGGGAATTCTGGGCATTGAATTGAGAAACACTGCATTAGAATATTAACTCTTATTCTTCCTTTATTTTTTCTTCTTTCTTTCCAGAGAAACGGGGCAACGAATACCGACCATATAACAGCCGTACTTAATTTGCAATATGCCATTTATCACCTCCTGGAGGATCTGGAAAATATAATTGGGTGCTTACAAAGATTGATCTTGTTGCACCCATTTCATCCACAGACTTGGAATCTGCTTGCTGAAGCTTATGTGAGTTTGTTGCACTTTCCAGCCCCCTTGCCCGGAACTGAAGCTGGGATGTGGCCAAGTGATGGCTTAATTGCAAGCAGCTGTCTCTGCATGTCATCGAAAGAGGCCACCTTCCTGTGCCATCAGACACAGAAGCCGAGGGAGGACAATCCTTTATTGTTGTCTGTCCACACAAATTACAGCCCTGGATGCTGTGTGGGATGCCAAAGTGTGCAGAGACCTGTTTGTACTCTGGGAAATTCAGAGCCGCGACCCACAATGAAGAGAGGGCGGCGTAGTTTGAAAGATATTTGTATCTATGCATATGCCTCCTTTGTTAGAGCCAAGTAAGTACACCTCTTTCATATATTTCTTTGCATATAAAGTACAGGTAGTCCTCAACTTGCGACCATTCATTTAACAACCGTTCAAAGTTACAGTGGCACTGAAAAAAGTGACTTACCACCGGTCCTCGTGCTTACCTCACATCACAGCATCCCACAGTCATGTGATTAATATTCAGGCACTTGGTAAAGTATTTATGATGGTTGCAGTGTCACATGATTACCATTTGCGACCTTCCCAGCTGGCTATCGACAAGCAAGGCAATGGGGAAAGCTGCTTTCAATTAACAATTGAGGTGATTCACTTAATGACATAGTAAAAGTCATAAACAGTTGGGCACAGCTCATTTGACAACTGCATTGCTTAATTATGAAAATTCTGGTCTCACTTGTGGTCATAAGTCAAGGACCACGTGCATTTTAGTTTTCACAAGAAAAAGAGCTGTGATTAGATCTTCTCCCACCCTCCTCATCCATTGAAAGGACAGCCAGTGAGGAGAAGGTCAAGTGCTAATGAACACAGAATCTTGGTTTCTTGCAGCATGCTCAAGCAAAGTCATGGTTTAGAAGAAGGTGGTTGTTTTGAAACTGACCAAAGCTGATAAATTCCAGATTTAGATGCAACAAGAAACCAAACTTAATATTTTGAAAGTACCCTATGCTTATGTCCAAAGGTCCATGGAACATGCATGTTTGTTCCAAGTTTGACTTCCTATCTGACTTCCTATCTACCCAAGGAACTCTGGGTGGCAAACATACATCAAAACAAGTCAATTCTAAGATCCATTAAAAAGAACCTGGGTCAGAGTTCCTGGAAACCATATTATCAGCTCATCAAACAAGCCATCTCCTCACCAGAGCTCCCTCAGCCTCCAGGCCCCATTGCCTGGGGGGAAAGCCAGCTCTTTACAGTCTTCAGGAAATCCACCAGTGATATGCAAACTGGGCTATGTTGCACTGACACTGTCATAAATTGTGGTTTGTTCAGTGGCATAGTTTTCCAAGTCAAGGCAGCCCATCGTTGGACGTTAATCTATGCCAGTGCTTTTCCATCTTAACAACTTTAGATGTGTGGAGTTGTCATCCATACAACTTAGCAAAGGTCGAGAAATACTGATCTGAGCCATTTCAAAGATTCAGTCAGCTGGTACTTTTATAAACAAATAGCTCAGTTTGGAAACACTTTTACCCCTTTGATGGGAAATGATCCTGTGAAGGAGAAAAGGGAGACTTTAAGTGACTGTCATGTACTGCTTTTGACTGTGCAATGTTCTTGTTTTCTTCCTAGGCTTTTGTTTCAGCTTGTACAGTTGACTCAGTCTTCCTTTGCTTTAGAAAATAACCTGAAAACGCAACAGGAAATCGAAGACAAAATTAGTTTTTTTGCATTGGAGGCAGATGTCTTGTCCCTGATGACTGAGGTCAGTCACAATTCAACACACCGCTGTGTAAACATTTGCTGTTAAAAATGAGTTGTGAATGAAGAAATAATAATAATAGTAATGTGCGAAGAATTGCTTTACTGTTTTCCCCAGTAGCTATTAAGAAGAATAAGAAATGGGGGTGATAAACACATAAGGAAATGCCTGCTGAAAAATGTCAGAATCTGGGTGGAATTTCAGAATTAGGTTTATAAGCTATCCGAGAGGTTATCTCTTATCTGAGCTGGGTTGAATTCAGCAGATGTTTCATTACCAAACTAGATAACATCATCAGTGCAACTAGATGCACTGATGATGTTAGAAAAACAACCAAGCTCAGAGAGCACCTAGGACTGCACATTTCAGCCCTGAGCTACAAATATTCTGTGGGTCATTTACTCTTATCATCCCAATGCAGGAATTCTGAAATTTAGAGCCCATGAAGATGTTTTCTGTGTCTACTTAAACATCTTAAGCGAAGGGGACCTCAACAAGTCATGAGTCAGGTTTAGGATTAATAATTTTCAAAACCTTTCCAGCTTGGGGTGTTCCTGCATGGCGTAAAACCATCTGGGATATTTATTTAATTTACATGCTGCCCGTCGCACATTTGAAGCAACTCTGGGCTTCATAGTAGGTTAACAAAAAACAATCTGCTGCCTCCTCGTTCTTATCCCATATAAATTGTTCACAAAGGCCAACCGTTTTTTAATGTTTAAGAATCTTGGTTTAAGAAAAATCTGTCCCTTCCTGGCTTAATAGTAACCAGAACTGACAATCATAGCGTATTTGCATGAGTAGATGCAAAATGACACAAAATCTCTGAATTTAGATCAATTCTTAAATAATTTGTGTTCTCTTAACTCTTTTCTATGTTACTGAAAATGTCCCGTTAAAATGCCAGACTAGGATTGAGCATGGTGTGAGCCGGAGAAAGTCACTGAAGGATTCATGCCTTTCTTTTTTGATACTTATGAACAGTGTCTCTATTCTTTATTGTTCTTAGTCTTTTTAAATTGTTTTCAGAGTTGTTTAGAGATGGATAGCCTCTAAATTGTTTTAAATAAATGCATACAGAATGTTATGGGGATAAAGGAAAGAGAGAGCCTATGCCAACCGTCTTGAATTCCTGTAAAAAATCAGGTTAAAAATCCACATACTACTGCCAATAATAAAGTAACAACGGCGACAAAGGGCCTCCTGGAACAATCACATTGTTTGAAATATGATCAGAAGTTTGCGGGTTCCAGCATGATAATAGAAAGCTGCTTTTAACAAATGCATCTGTTTGCATCATGATTTCAATACAGCAATTTCACAATTGGACTTTATTAATTTGTTCTGACTGTTCACGGAATATTTGCTCCAGCGTGAAGCTGTGTTTTTGAAGCTTTTTTCCTGATTGGTTTTTCTTGAAGCTAATGTGAAACTGAAACTTGTGTTTCTTGCCTTTGCGTTTCTTGCTAGGCAATGGGAGAGGATCTCGTGCAGGAAAAACCGAAGGGGGGTGCTCAGGAAGAGGTGAAATGCTTGTCTGCTGCGGCCTTGACATCCATCACGACTGCAACAGCCGTGGAGTTTGAGAGGAAATGGTTCCAGAAGCTAAAAGGTTGCTTTCCTCAGGTGGACTCTCTGACGCAACGTTGAAGCTCTGGTTCAGTTTTGGGTTTGGTTCGTCCCATCGGTTGAAAGAAGTGGCTTAAGGGTCTCCACTGAGGGCCACCCATATTTCAACTCGCCAAGGAGAACTCTGGTTCACGCAGTTCACGTTGGAGCATTTTTACCATGGGGAAGGGTGGAAAGCGGCTTAACATCTGGCCCTTCTCATGTCTGTGTCTGCCAGCTGTGGCGCCATCATTGTTTCTCAGTGGACCTTGGCCACCATGTGTCGAAACTTCTGGGAGCCATAGACTTAGTTCATCACCTTTTGAAAACTTTTAGGCAACAGGGAATAATTTTTATCACCACGATTGCTTTGAAAGTGGGGAACAAATATTTTTAAGGAAGAATACAATTCAAGTTGGAGACTTGAGAAAGTGGGCTAAACCTCCGCTGAGTAGATAGGCCTGCAAGTAACTTAGGTTTAATCCATACAGGCCTTTATTAATCCATCTCTGTACCTGGTCCTTTGGCCTGGCTCTGCCCACTTAATTGCCTTTTCCATACTTGGCAGGTCTTGTTTGTGCAACAGCAAAGATCTCACATCCTGCCGTACCTGTACCTACAGGTAGTCCTCAACTTACGACCAGCTGCTTAACAACCATTTGAAGTTACAACAGGCCCCCCCAAAAGTTATTGCAACCTGGATTTGAAGTTCCAGCAACTCAATGCCCTGTAAAAAACAATTGATTAGTTTAACAACTGTGGCATTTGCTTTATGACTGCCATAAAAACTTTACAAAATCAGGTGCAGCCACTTGATGAGCCACTTAATGACCATCATGACTTAGGACCATAGTTGTAGGCTCAGTTATGGTTGTAAAATGAGGACTACCTATATTTGGAAATAGACAGTGGCTCCTTTTTTAGGTAGGGGTTCTGTTGCATCCCAGGTGTAGAGATGTGTTCCCTCCTGCCAGGAAACTATGTTCTGCTTGAAGGAACCAAGGATCATTTTTCTGCCTTGATCAGTTGCTCCAAAACCATGGCTGTAATCTGCATACTAGTACAGTTCCCATGAATTCCTCTTGATACTCTGATTTTGTCAATGAGCAAAAGATCCATTTCCCTCTTCCTCCAGGCTTTGTGATTGGATTGGAAGCCATCTCCTAAAAGAGGATCAATACTCTGGTTATGGCTGAAATCTAGTTTTGCCAGTTTGAGGAATTCTTAACTGCCTCCATCCGTTTTTGCAGTATATCTTGACCAGACCTAAGGTGGGCTTACACTGCTTCTTGTTTTGTCAAAAAAATTACAAGTGGCGTAGGGATGGGGGAGTTGATGTGTAGTTGCATACGCTGTGATGTCATCTCTTCTCATACAGGTCTAATCCCCAAGGCTAATTCCTGATTTGAGTGAGCTCTCTCTAGATTTCAGAGTGCAGAAGTGACTGAAAAACAGTTACATGAAACCGAGTGAACAGATGCAGTTCAGCAACTGATTTGTGATTCTGCTGAAAGATTATTTTCTGAACGGAGATGCCCAGTCACCTGCTCCCAAAATGTTTTCAACTGGCACACAAATTATTTTCCTTTTCCTTCTAGTATTTAATTCTTGTTAAATTTGCTCTGTTTATCTATTTTTCCAGTATATATATTGATATAGATATATAGATATAATATGTACACACATAAAGAGTGTGAAAGAGAGGTAGTCCTTGAGATATAACCATAATGGAGGCTGGGGTTGGCCACACGGTTGAATGAATTTACAGTGTTTTTTGTGTCAGTTGATAAGCAGACATGTCAGTTGTAAAACTGTCATTAAGTGAACCAATGGGCTGCGGTCACGTGACTGCGGGCCACTGCAAATGGCTGTAAATGTGGCCATATTGCTGAGTTCTTGAAATTCAGTCACGTGACTATAGAAGGGGCCCAATTGTTTGAATCTGGGTTGTAAGACCGTTTTTCAGGTCAGTCATAAATTTGAATGTCGCTAAACAACTGGTTGTAACTCGAGGACTACATGCAAATACACAAAGATACACACACAGCAAGTAACAACACAAGGGAGACTTTAATGATTAATTGGCTTAACATTGACACTTCTAGTATATAACTCTAGCATATAATAATCATTTTGATATGAGTTATGGTTCTCCACTACACTATCCAATCTAATCCCCACATATGGATTAAAAGGCTGAATAATTTCATGCTTGTGATATTGGCCTCCATAATTATAATCAACATCGACAAATGTTTTTCCTTCTCTTCTCTATTCTCAATATTCTAAGCTATTTAAAGAACAGAATGTTAATAATTTCTAAACGTATTATACAAACATCAATGTGCAGAAATAACACCCTGTACTGAGCTTTATAACCACATCATAAAAAGGAAAACATGTTTTATCTTTATGGTTCATCACCTTTTATCTTGGACTGAATTTATTTCTTTGATGCTTCTGAGTCACGCAGAATTGCTGGAATAAATAATTATTATTACTTCCCTCCCCCTCTTCGCAAAAGGCGGCTTGCCCCGGCGGTTTTCCCAGGGCTGTTGTATCTGGGCGACCACTAGATGGGAGCGGAGTTCCCTTCGCTCGCGCCTGCCCTCTGGCGGACATCAAAGTTTTGCTCCCCATTTTTTTCTTCTGCTCCGGGTCGGACCCTGCCGGCCTGCTCAAAACTAGCCGAAGAAGCCAGACTGCCCCCCCCAATTTCTCCCCACCCAGAGGGTCCCTGTGGTGGCTGGAGCGGGGAGGATCCTGCGGCCCCTTCGCCCACCCGCATTTCGCGCTTGCCGTTTTCTCCCGGGGAAGAGCGTGGGAAGGCTGGTCGGGAGGGCAGGCTAGGCGGGGATCTCGCCTGTTTCCCATCGGCGCTGCCGGGGTGGTTAGTCGCCGGGGGACAAACTCGGTTTTCTTCTGGCTGCTTAAGACATCGGACCCGCGGAAGAGAAGATTACTCCCCCGGACCGAGGGACGTCACTCCTGCGGACGTTTCCCCTTCATGGGGGCAGTTACACGACCTTCTTTTGTGCGCCTCGTTAGCGCAGTAGGCAGCGCGTCAGTCTCATAATCTGAAGGTCGTGAGTTCGAGCCTCACACGGGGCAGGAGCGATTTTTCGGCCCCGAGCGGAGAGAAGAATCCGAGTTTTTTGTGACAGGTGCCCAGTGGTGCAAAATATTGGTTCATGCATGTTATTGTGTATAAAACCCTCCCTCTAGCCAATCTATAACACTATGTGAACCCCAAAAATGGGATTCATCAGCCTAGATATGCTCATGAATACACCATTGGGTCTCTGGAGAACAAGCCATATCACTAGGCCTGCAAATCCTAGGTTCTGGAATCTGCAAATGGACTCCATTCCAGGGATGAACACCACCAGATGTTGTTGTCCAGTCGTGCAGTCGTGTCCGACTCTTCGCAACC